>JAWQUT010000013.1:1099046-1126466 GCA_033807755.1 Ellobium chinense | reverse complement strand
TTCCTTTCCTAAAGTCTGAACAGGCCAATTTCAGAGCAAAGCGTACTTAAAAAAAAAAGAAATATTTCTATCGAAGTGCAAATGGTGTTTACAAAAACATGGATGTATCGGCACTAAGACATCGATGTGCTCATTTGGAGGCGGCAAGGGGACGGGTGGTCGTGAACAAGACCACCGTGTGAGAGCAACCGGTGTAAAGTGACAGCTCATTTACCGATGTGTTGGTCCAGCGAGCTGGAGACTGCTTAAACACTGGTCATTGGATCTGCTGGCAGGCTAGGAGATGGCCACACAAGGCATGGGACGAGAACAGAGAAGGTGTAGGCTACAGGTATGATAAGTTGCCAATGTTTTTTTCACTGTTGGCTATGTAAGGTTTTACACCTCTCATTAACTTATCCAGGGGTCCCAGGCCAAAATACGTTCCAGACATGTTGTTTAGCTCTTCCTCCAAATTTTGACACAAAGGAAGTGCCCCTAAAGCAACTATATTTTGAGAATCTAAGTAGTGAACACTTTCACTCGGTAAACAGGGTAACCTTACCCACCTAGCAACAACCACAAATTTTATGCTTGCGTGGCTAAAACTGAGTCTCACCTATTCTGAGTCTACAAATGTATTTGCACCTATCTAAGCCTTTGAAATTCAAATCCAACACCTTTCCCCCTCCCCACGGTCACTTTTCTGAGTCTATAGAGACTATTTAAAATTGCATACCGAAATGCCAGGTGCTATTGACATCTTCATACCTACAGGGCCGTAGCATTGAGTTAGGCAGGGCATTAATTGCAACGGACATGTCAAGAGCCACTATGCTTTTTCTCTATGGAGGTAAAGAGGAAGGGGTGTTTATGTGTGAGGTTTGGGAGCATTCAATGATGAATACATGAATATCAGTCATGAAATTATGAACTGGGCGGAGACTAGGGCTCACTCATTTCCTTGTGGTAGCTTGAAGTGNGGGGGGGGGGGGGGGGGGGGGAGGGGAGGATCACAGTCTCTTTAGGGTCAAAGGCCTCAAATATCTGCGGTATGGGACGAGTGTAGCCAGCATGATCATAATCAATAGGCCTACCTGTTCTTCTCCCTAAAGCCTCATGAACTACAGTCAAATGCACTTAATCCCATTCAGTTGCATGAAAACCTCTGCTCATCGCACCAGTTTGTTTTTTTTTCTTATTTGTTTTGCCAGAAGATTGAATGTTCAGCATGCATATTTTCTATGTAAACGTCACTGCATAATCACAAGTCCTTCCCCCCCCCNCCCCCCCCTTCCCCTCATGTTCCAATGGGGTTGCAACCAAAAAGATCTAATTGTTCAGTATTATATTTCATGATGAAAGACGCGTCCTGTATTTGTTAAAATGTAACTGATTCAAGAACAAAATTGCTTCTTCCAGAATAATATAAACACATACGCACAATAACGTAAACTCAGAGCTTTTTCAAAACCTAGCAATGTTAATGTGTCTACTTATTGTAATTACAGAGGAAATACACCCAAACGGAAGAAACACTACAACTGTATTTTACTTATTGATTGAAAGACACACTAGCATCAGATTGCACCATATTATAACTCTAATCTATACTTAGATTTTGCAGAGGCATGCTCATAGGTCTACCTCTTTGCTCGTTTCTTACT
This sequence comes from Ellobium chinense, assembly GCA_033807755.1. Classification (NCBI taxonomy): domain Eukaryota; kingdom Metazoa; phylum Mollusca; class Gastropoda; order Ellobiida; family Ellobiidae; genus Ellobium; species Ellobium chinense. The sequence goes on along the minus strand of JAWQUT010000013.1, from coordinate 1,124,820 downwards.
TAGGAGTACATCTGTAAACTCAAAGGAGACACCTTGGTGAACACTGTACCACCGAATATATTTCAATGCATGAGCACAGTACATGCTCCTTGTTACAGTTAGGTGCCACGAATTGTAGAGAATGATATGAACACCACTTCCGACCGAAATGGGTCCTAGTTCAAATTCATGTCTGGACACACTGGATACCTGAATGATGTGAATCTCTTTTTTTACTTATTTTGATAAAGTCGAATGAGTTTACAATTAATATATAGAGCAATTTCGGTGTGATTATGGAAGTCTTTAAGATAACACATTTTGTTCAGATTAAGCAATTTTGGTGTATGTGAATTGAACCGCATCAATAAACTTGTCTTTCAAAATAGCATGTCAACTTTTTTTAATATCACCCAATACCACAGCACTGTACAGTAATGAAGAAATGAAAGGTTCATGACAAAGAGATTGCAGTATTTACATTTTATTTAACTCATGTTCTGCATTTTCACATAATAAACAACACAGTAAATGATAACAAATGGAAAATTACATACAGAGGAAAAAAAAACATACATTATGTTATACACATGTTAACCGATAGGCTGTGATAGCTTTGCGCTTCTTAATTGCTTATATAAAGGAAAATCAGTTTAACAGCTGATGAATCAATTAATCTCACTTAAATTAAGGATGAGGAAGAATAAATCAAATTTGACTGGGTGAGGACTTAACAAGGGTTAACAGAGACTAGGAATGGATCAGTATTAAGTTAAATATGATGCCTGCAGACCAATTAGATATGCCTCTCCTGATGAGCGGATTTCTGATGTCCAGAAAAGCTGTGACTCTTGGACAAACTCTGTGTCAAAAGAAATATCTTATTATTTAGCTGTGACCCTTTCACAAGCACAGTGTCCAAAAAAAAAAAAATGCTTTTGTGGGTGTCACTCTTTCAGACCTGTGAACTTAGAATTTCATGATCCAAAATTTTGCTTATCTTGAAATCTGCCATGGGTTTAAAGTTGAAGCTACGTCATTGTACAGTAGATGATACTGACAGACATGGGTACAATGACATCTTCAAAGCATTTCTGTTTTATGCTGCACTGTTTGCATCCAATCAACTTCAAGATGATAATTACACGTAATCCTCTTGAATTTGGCTCATGCATCATAGTGATAACTCCCTTCCAAAATTTCCCAAAAAACAAAACTTGAACCATCAGTGTTTCCTCCAGGTCCTCTGAGATGGGGGAGACATCTTCTCCTCCCNCCCACCCCCCACCACCACTTGTCACAAATTTGAGGGGGGGATTTACAAATTTTTTGAGGGATTTCAGATTTTTTCTATGTGAGCAAGCTTTGGAGAGCAGGAAAGAAAGAGAACTGGCATACATTCAGTGTATTTTTAAGAAAGGATTTTGAAACTTATGGGGTGAATTGTGCGATCATGTGGTCTGGCAAAAACTGGGATCATGCCTTAAGCTGATGCGTTACTTTGGACAAAAATAACTTTGATAAGTTTTTTAGCGGTGAAATGGTAGAATAGAATAATCAGTGTCATTGTGTACCTTCAACAGACATCCTGTACATAATAATATCTACCACAAAAATGTCACTTTAAATTGCCCACCAAAATATGGAAGTAAACCAGGTTACCAGGATGTGCCAATCACCTGAGCTTTCTGAAAGGGCGAACAGCGAGGGCAGGGCCAAAGGCAAAATTTTCAGCAACCAAGGTTAACATCAGGGTTTTTGTTCAATATTGGAATTACTTTGTCATTTATTCAACTTTGTTTTCTTTATTCAACTTTGTTTTCTTCTTATGATGCCTGTCTTCTTTCAGATCCTGATGTTTGCTTTCAAGAAATTTTCAGCATTTTTTGCCATCCCTGGCAAATACTGCAAAATTTCCATGATTTTCCCAAAAATTTGAACATTTTTCTTCCATTCTGTGCCTTCGAATCTGTTTGAGAAATATAGTTTTCGAAGACAAATTCTGGTCTGAAAAGAAACACTTCCACCATTCAGACTGACAAATCTGCTAAAGAAAGTATGCGTGTTTCCTCTCTGGTCTGGAGGAATAGTGAAGACTGGTCATTGGAAATCAGACATCCTCATAACTACAGATGGGACTTAGTCCTGGTCACAACAACCATGTCATGTAAGAAGAACCCAGCAGTACTGATGTCTACAAGTACCAAATTGCAATTCACACTTCTAAGTGGACAACATGAGCAAATGCGGTTTATGAAGGCAACATTTTTAATGGTGAAAGAAGATTGTCTATAATTGCTATTAATCTTGTAGCTTTACAGTGTACTCTTCAAACACCATACAAATCAAAAATCAGAGTCATTTCATGCATAACAGAATGACAAACCTAGTTATAGTTTAAATATGTATCTCATATGAACTAAAGTCTACTTTGAAGTGTTAAGCCCTTGTCTGTTACTGGTTCTCATAACTGTTACAGGAAGGTAAAACTGTAAAACCGCAATATAAAATATTCATTTAACAAGTATTACTTGCAATTTAGTATATTTAGCATGAATTTTGCATGCCCAGATTCATTATTATCCTATCAATATCACTATGAAGGACCTCGATTATTATTATCCACAAGGACATCAAAAACAACTGCACCTCAATCATAAATATACTTTTTCCCAAACACTAGGGGCATACTTTATATCGAGGTTCAGCTGTATTTCTTTATATTATAGGTCATCAAAAATAAACATTTTGCCACATTACATGGATTCAGCTTTTGGCAAAATCTAATCAAATAAAAATGAAGATTGTGGAAACACACAAACAGAATCAATATTTCAAATGAATCATGTTCTGTCTCTAATTAACCTCTAGCTTGATATGCTCAGCCAAGCTAAGTTCAGACAATAACAAAATCATCATAGCCCTGAGTCTGAGATCTAAGCAAAAACAAGAGTCGACCCAGATCCATACATTTTACCCTCTGAGATGTGATCCACTGAAGAGCTGCAATTCTAAATGTGCTGGCTATCTAATGTAGGGCTTGCAGATATCCAAATGTATGAGTGAACTTATCAACTCCAGCAGGATGAACCTTTAAGAGACATCACAGCTGCAGGAACTGCACTGCCACTTGGGGATGCACTCCCACTATAGCTGAAAACCCATTATGCTCAAAACGTTTCTAAATGCACATAAATAATCATCAGCTCTGGTGACAATACACTAAAATGTATTTTTCACATACATATACGGTGTTTTTTCCAGACCATGCAATCACACAATTCATTCCTTAAATTTGAACCACCTCACCCAAAAATACGTTGGAAACATGCTGATCTCCCCTTCTTACATGCACTACAAATTTGCATTACATGAGAAAAACCAAAATTTCCCCCTAAAAATTCAACCCCCCCCCCCCCCCCCCCCCCNATGCCAAAAAAAAAAAAATTATGGCAAGGGAAGGATGTTTTCCATAACTCATATGACCTAGTAAACACTACTTATAAACTTCACTGCAATCCACATTGCTCTAATCAGCTAAACTAAAAATAAGATCTATTTTCAACCTTTCCGGCTTAAGTAATGCTGACTACTGTAAAATAGAACTTAAATTGCCAAACTTTCTATTTGTAGCTCTTCAGTTTTGATTGCAGGCATTTAGCAGAATTATGATATTGAAAGGACTACAAAACAAGCATCACACATATCATCATGTAGATGTACAAAAGAGTATGCAACAGAAAGTACATTTGAATTTAGTAAATGCATTGATCTGCAGAAAGTATTTGTTATACTGAATTAAATAAATCAAACCAACAACCTCTTGCTAAAGTCATATTGACAAGACTAGCTTGCTAGATTGCATAAAACATGCCCAGTGGCTCTTAACACAAAGATTTTTTTTCCATCTGAAGGCCCATAGCTCATTATAAATTCAGCACTGAGAAACTGTTAAGCTCATTACAGCAAAGCCACTGTTTTGTTCATATTTTGTTTCAAATATGTTTTACTTCCTGATAAGAAACGATAGAGACGGGAGAGACGGGATAACCCCTTGTTATATTCAAGATTTTGTTACAATCAAGTTTGTTATAAATGGGTCTCTGGTAATCATGACCTCATGGAGATCCTATACACAGTGACCTCACAGGTAGTTGAATAAATATACGCGAACGGCAATTATTTTCTTTCTTACATAAATTATTATCAGTTATTGAAACCATTTTTATACAAATGCAATTTACTATCATATTTATTTATTTATTGGTGAATTCAATTTATTTAATTATTTATCTGTGGATTAAAATTTATTTATTTATCTGTGGATTGAATTTACTTATTTATTTATCTGTGGATTAAATGTATGTGAATACTGGCCCTACTGTGAATCTGTGAATGGGCTTTACTGTGCATATTCATACACTTGCATACATCCACACCCATGATATGCCTTCACGTTCTCACATAATATTCTATACACACAAACAATTCCAGCATTCTGCATTCAAAGAGCAAAACAATATACACAAAATTTGAATCTGCCTCACAGAATCCTGAAACTTCACAACACAAGATCCTTTCTAGTTTCATCTCATATATGAAAGGCGGTTAAATATGACATGATATAAACTGATGAGAAAGAATGGTCTATCGCAGATAAACTTTATGTCAATGGTTTCAGTGAAAAAATTCATTCACACAGCTACATATACACAACAAATTGAAGAAAAACTGACTTAAGTATTGTAGGTACAGCTATGCAATTAGACAAGAGAAGACATCCCATCACAATAAAATGACTGGCAAAAAAAAATAGAAGTACATTTTCAGCCCTAACCACAACTATGCTTCACGTCCTACAAAAAAAGGCAATCCCACACATCAAAGACCCTTTCCACACCAGTGCAGCATGCTGCTTTTTGCTTGATTTCTTGAAACTAAAGTAAAGTAAACATGGCAATCATTTTCACTGACATGATCCCATTCGGCCAGCAAAAAAGACAGAGGTCACATTGCCACCATCTTGGCAGAGGAGATCTCCTCTACCTCCAACATTGACAGATAATTTCTCTTGCTAAATTTCATATCCCTGCAGATAACCCTCAGAGTCAAATATGTGGGACTACATAATTTATCCCTCCACTTGCCAGAAAGGAGACACATCCTCAGAACGCCTAAGATGCAACCAAAGCCCAAAAAACAAAAGCTAACTATCAGCAGCACAAAAACCAGACTTCATAGATTGCTGAGAAGTTAGTGGGTGGTTGACAAGGAAATAGATCTGGTGAAAAGTGGTCAAGCATTATACTGGTGTTGAATAAACATGATGTGATTCAGTAGTGATATGTACAGCAACTCTCCCGATCCTGGGTTAAGTAACATTCTTCTCTGAATCAGTAATTTAGTGAGACACAGGCTGCCAAAAAATTTAAGATGTGAATGGCTGACTAAATTTTATTTCGTTGAAAATACTGCAACATACCATGTGCACATTCATCTATGTTGACTGAATTTTTCAGCTAGGAGAACAGACAGTACCATCAGGATTAAATTTTAGAAAAATACAGTCTCTAACATATGGTTTATTACCACAGTCCAACATGGGACTTCCCTGTTTTAGCACAGGTCTTTTCAAGATGGTTGCTAAACATAGTATATAATGTGTATAAGTTAACACTTGCAACACTGCGCCTTCAGTACAGTGAATGAATATGGAGGCATCAGCTGATTATGCCATGTTTCTGCCTTTGCTAGGCCAGGTGCCAATGATCATTTTGACAACAGCTGAGCCAGCCCAGTTTACATCTCTCTTGGTTGGGCAGAGAGTGATTACTGAAATCTTTATCCACATCACTCGTTTTAAATATGTAGACCGACTTAATCCAGTTCTAGCACTAGAAGAGCTAAAAATCAAATCTCTTGTGTCACTGAAAAGAAATAGCCCACTGACTGACTGCTAAAAGGGGTCATATTTCCAGATTGTGTTTACTGGATAAAATTAAGGCAAAAGCACTGACATATTGTAGATGGAAATAGAACATGTCCTTGCTGTCAGAACATGCAACACTCATGATATCGTAATAATAATGACAGGTTTAAGATTTGCTAGTCTCATGCATCTTCACACTAATTACCTCACTGGACTAAACTATTCAGTAGCTTTCTATGTTGTCAATTTTCCAGGTGCTGATAATGAGCATTAAGACATCAGCTTTTACTGGTAACAGCAAGATTCCCTCTTAACAGATGGCTGTCCTTCAGGAAATTTAAATAAATTATTTAACATGAGAAGGGGAGAAAATTATCAAAAAATTAAAAACAGTAGATACGTTTGATGAATGTAATGACCAATTTTACACTTTATACCACAAATATAAGGGAAACAGAGAAACAATATCTTATTTCAACACATCTTATCTAAATTCACATCACACTCAAGCACTGTGAAATATCCTCATCCTTCTATGCCAAAATCGTCAGTGAATTTTTTCACTCTCTTTAGGTCTTCTGCATTCACGGTTGGCTTGGAGTTGCTCACAGCCATCAGCATGTCCGACTGGTGAGTGAAGAGGAAAAGATTTAATGAAAATAGTGTGAGGTTTACTAAAGTGTCAAATCTGACCACAAAAGTAATGGTACTTAACAACAACACAATAACAGATACAGTCCATAATACATACACATTAAAAGAACTCAATATGCCACTTATTAGGCCAGGTCATTGTTCAATGTGAAAGTTTCTTTATCATTAACTGCTTTGTTTTCTTGATGAACTGTCCTGTTTTTTTCAGATCTGATTTTTGGTTTTCTGAAAATTTTTGTAACTCTCCCATCCCTGTAAGAAGCATTCTGGACAACATGACTTCTGGTGAGCAATTCTGATGAGCTTGATCAGCATTGTGGGCACTTAATTGTATTCCGCTATGCAGTAAAACCTGGCTTCTGTCTGTGTGAGGTATTAATGAAGTATATTTATTAACATGGTTCACTACTTTTAGCCAATGAAAACAAAAGAGGTACCAATTTTTTTGGGTAACTTTTGTGGCAAAGACAGAAATAACTTTTACATGAAAGCCTTTGAAAATGTGTTTAAGTGCTAAAACAGTGATATCGTGGTTGCATTTGATCTAGTCTACTCTACCTACACATATCCGAAATGTACGTTTCGTAAGGAAAATGCTTATCTGAATCCTAATATGAATATGTATTACTTAGATTATACTTATTAAGCATAAACTGTATCAAGGTTACAAAGACAAAGAAGGACAACTGGTGCATTTTTGGATCGTACACATAATGATGTGGCACATGAATTAGCGAGTTACATATTATCAAGATCCCACTATTCTTTCTTAAATATGGAAAAGAGTAATACAACAATAGTGATAGTGCGACAGATGAAAAAAATAAGTAAAGAATATCAGAAATGTGTAACACAGATGTTTGAGAGACCAGACAGCACTGAAGTAAAGGAGAAAAAAATTTTGATGATATAAAAAAAGAAATCTAACAGAATGATTAAAGATTAGAGACCATCAATAAAGACAATCTGGACAAATAAGCAGACATAACAAGTGCAAGTTTAGAGGAACTGTACCAACAGAGACCATAATTTTACCAACTTGTGCCCATTCAGAAGAACAGGATAAACAAAATACAAACCCAACATGTTCTGAAGTACTAACACTATATTTCTAACGTGATAAAGAGGAAGTTCAAGTGAGAATAACCGTACCATAGAAACAATGGGTTCCAACAGTTTATCCCCAGGTACATCCATCCAGCTCATCTCTATCGCTCCTGGAGCCCCTGGTGAACAAGGGGTCAAGAGATCATCGACTATGACATTAGGGTCATCTCTGGATGGGCCACGGACCTGAAATAGCCAATCACAAGATTTTACTTTGCTGAAAAATCTATGTAAACGATATCAAACTTTTCATGCCATTAATTCTATACAAGACTATTTCATCACTCATCAGGAAAGTAAACTTCAAGTCAACTGTTCAAGCAAAGCTCATGAGAATATTACAACATGGTACTTGAGTATCTTTCTTATGGACAAAGTTGACATTTGCAGAGGAATGTAGGAAAGCTGAAGAAATAACATCACGGTCAATATGGATCTACAATCAGATTCTGTAGTGACTATGCTCTGAGCTGCATTTACATGTACGCTGAGAGCACAAGTTTTTGCTCTACCCTAAAATGTAAAGCCTTAAATCTGCAGCCCATGAATAAGCTACTATTAATAGGGGGTTCACATATACCATCTAAAATTGTTTGTATAAACCAAGGGTTGTAACAAGAATAAACAATGCACCGGAAGATGTCCAGTTTGTAAAAAAGCATTTCATTAGGTAAGATTTTCTGAAATATGGGCCTGGAGCTGTCTGAACATTCTGAAATTTCATACCCTTCTGAAATGTGTTGCTGTCTGAACTTTCCTGACTGGCATCATGAGTGCATCTCTGACCACCACATTGATGTCTGCCCCTGAGTAACTGTTGAGGGGGGAGAACAAACATAGTAATCAGAACAAACCTGCCATCTGTTATCATACACAATGCAGCATGCATCTACAGATCAATTTCTCATGCTCCGTGACATGATGTACGTCAAGCATTAAAACAGGGCAAGTGAATGAAAAATTCCGTATATCAACTGTTTTGTGTATTGGTAGCATAGGAAGACATGGATGCAAGCCACTATGGACTCTAATCTCTTAATATTTGTTTGAGTGCTGGTAACCTGCCATTAACTCTAGTAGTGTTGGGCACCTGCAGTTTATGCAACATCCTTGCCATGTGATTCAGTGTTGGCTGTCCTACTGCTTTGCCTTGAAGTTTGTTGCTCCTCGAACTAAAAGGCAGTGTAAGAGTTTGACGCTAACACTTCCAAGGTCACAACCAACATGCAAGCAATTTCGATGCTAGCATTTCCTGAGTCACCAGCAACATGTGAACAAAAAAAGAGCTAATCCTTGCAGTTAAAGAGTTAATATTTGCCTGTTCTATGCAAGCTATCTTTCCAGAACACTTAGTTTATCTAATCTTACCCTTCTGTCCTCATGCCCAGCTCCCTAAAGTCCTGTTCTGTGAGGGTGTGAGGTGTGGTGCCTAAGTGCAACTTGAACATCTCGGATCTGGCTGGGGCTTCAGGCAAGGGGATGTATATTCTTTTCTCAAACCTGCCAAAATAGTAAAGTAAGTTAGCTGTAAACATGAGATCAAGATAAATTATCACATGCATGACTAAGGTTGTTTGAGATAAAAAGGAATATATAGCTCAATGCTTTGAAATTAATCCTTAACTGACTTACCTAGTTTTGTGTTGTCTTCAAGCCTGAAGGCCTCAATCCGATTGATGGTGGAAACTCCAAATTTTTCATTTCATTTGTTTTCAGTTTTAAACCCTAGCATATATCTGAAAGTCTTTCACATGAACTGTTTGCATCAGTTTCATTGTTATTGGCATTATTCTGAGTAATATCATTAGATGGGGCCTCACACATCAACAGATCAGTGATGTGAACCAATTATAGCTATCTACTTTGCAGGTACCTTATTTCAATAAATTGGCCCACTTGTACGTTTTATTTCATTGCTGAACTACAATTCAGCACATGTTGAAGACAGGCTCTTTGAAAATGTGTTTAAGCATGATGAAACTTGGTTTCTCTCGAGACACAATACAAAGTTCACCAAACATACCTTCTACGAATAGCCGAGTCCAATGCCCAGGGAATGTTGGTGGCCCCAAGCACCAAAATGCCATCATTATCATTGCCCACTCCCTGCATCTGAACAAGAAACTCTGTCTTGATCCTCCTGGCCGACTCAGATTCATTGTCACTCCTAGACCCACACAGAGCATCAACTTCATCTATGAAGATGATGGAGGGTTTGTGTTCTCTGGCCAATGAGAACAAGGTTTTGACTAATCTGAGGAAAAGAGAGAAGACATAGCAGTGTGAAGATAGAGCAGGGTGGTCTGGTAATGAAATCTGGTGACAGCCATTTTTCTGAAAAACATCCTGCATATGAGTGGAATACAAGGAAAAAAAAGGGGAAGCATTTAAAATCTTGATTTCAAATCATGGCCTATCATATCCAAAACCTTGCATTCCTGGAAACTCACACAACAATAAACAGTGGCAATGAAGAAAGCAGTTCTAAAGTTTTCCAAGGGCTTATCTTTGCCAGTAATGTTTTTGAGAAACTTGAGTAGTTCTGCTTAAAAATAGCTTTTTGCTTCAACAATACCACTATCTCATCTGTGTTACTATATCATCAGCATTCGCAAGTTCCCCCCCAAAAAACTGTTGGGAGATGATATTGGCAGGCAAACTAACAGAAACTCTTTTCTTCGATAATGTTCAGCTCTAGATAAATGACTCTGTTAGAAAATGAAAACACAGGTACACCAAGACCTCTTAAACTTAAACAGTTCAATGTGGCTTTACTGGGAACATATGGTTCAAAGTAAAAGATCCGTCTGCCTTCAGCTTTGACTAACTTCAAAATAGAAAGCTTTCATCAAGTTTTCAATTTACAATATCCATAATCTTGAGGGAATTAAAATGATGGTTTTCCAACTGAATTTTATGATAATTTTTATCTTCATGTTATCAGTTAAGAGCAAGACTAGCACGTGATAAAAAAAAAAGCAAAAAAAACTATGAAAACAGAATTATAGTTGATTCCACTTCATCGCATTCTGGATAATTCCAAATGCTACTTCATCACAATATTTTCCACAAAACAAGGATAACCACATCTTATACTGGCAACCTATTAGGCCCAGAGAACTTGCAATCAAGTGACGATGACTGTATAAATGTTCCAAGCTCTATCTAGCTAACTGCCTTACTTCTCACTCTCTCCCAACCACTTGGAGACCAAATCAGATGAAGATACAGTGAAGAACTTTGAGTTGTTGGCTTCTGTTGCTACGGCTTTGGCCAGGTAGGATTTGCCAGTTCCTGGTGGCTGTGGACAGAAGACAGCAAACAGTGTAAAAAAAAGGCATATTAAGTCAGGTAACTGACATTTCAACTGTACTTAATATGTATATCTTCATCATAAAACCCTTTGGGACTAATGTAACAGGTTTCATGCAGGAAGATAAACATTAATTCCCAAAATGTTTCCCAGACTGCAACAAATACCCAAACAATGGTAACATGAGACACACTGCATAATGCCTTCTTTCAATTTCAAAATAGTAAATTTACCAAATTCCTTAATCTATTTGTAGATTTCAGAGTCTACCAGCACAGCAAAACTGCTGATTCAAAACATTCTCACAACTTACCCCAAAGAGAAGAATTCCTTTCCAAGGTTTCCTCTTGCCTGCAGAGGATAAATGATGCATGTTAGTCAATACGTCAGTCACCTCCACACTTAATGGTAACAAGAAGGTTTATTTATAATACGTCAACAAGCAGTTATGTGGAGTAAATCATAGTTTCTGACTTCATAATGACCTTTGTGGACAACAGTTAACCCATTACACCCTACCGCGCCCGAAAGCGCCCGCGATTTTTTGACCCCCGGACACCCTAGCCCGCCCGAAAGCGCCCGGTATCGGTAGGCGTCTCTAACAACGTGTTCTCGCCGGCAGGTGGCGCTAGGCGAGACTTCCGTTACAAGAAATAGTTTCTATAAAAGTTCTACTTCCTGTTGATACCGAAACGAAGTAAATCGACCGATAAACACGAGTTCTATGCTTGTTTGACTACGTACGAGATGGTATTTGCTACACATCAAGGATGGCTTGATGAAATGAGACAGGATATACATGATGATTCAGATGATTCAGGGAGTGAAAGCAATGAATCTGACATTGATACTGAGATAGTAGTTGATGATAGTGATTCAGACAATGATCCAGATACCGGCAATGCCAGTCTAGATCTAGATCCAAGCACCAAGTGATGAACAATGTCAATGAGTAGCAAACTCGCACATTTCTTGGTTTTGTTGCATTTTTATGTGCAATAATATACATTAAAGCATGCTATGTTGTATATTTTCTGAAAGTTTGTCCATTTTTCTCTTCATTTTGTATTTTTTCATTTAAAAAAAATGACGTTAACATATAAAAATAATTTTTTGAAATATCCATATAGATAGACTTACAGAGTTATGCCCCATTGCTTAGGAAAATGGGGATATCTTCCTGTTTGAGGTCTTAGGGTGTAATGGGTTAACAAGGGCAGCACCAAAGTGCAAAATTAATACAGATTTCTGTCCTGGGGTTTCATTTCAAAACATATTCAGAGATGTACCTATTATGGATGATATATACATGCAAATTTTCTTTGTGACTCAAATGTTACTGTCCACAAATATAGAAATATGAAAGTTTTACCATATCATCTGACAAGTTACAACAAAACTCAGGTGATGGAAAAGACAATCTCTGAAATATAAGGTTTGAAAAATGGCTAGATGACTTAACTGTTGATGAAAGAACATGAAATGGACAATGAGTTCTCCTGCTCTTGTCAACATGCAGGATCTGCTGTCAAGAAACTAACAGTATAGGCACAAGGCGTGATGCAAACTCTATAGAACAAATCTCTATATGAAAATCTTGATGGCTACTGTCAAGAGGTGTGAACATAAGGATGTCTTGAGTGATGTGAATATTTACACATGAAGTGAAAAGGAAAGATTAGAAAATTTCTCAAGTCCTAAAGGCAGAAGCATGGACACTGACCCACTGAAATCACTGAGATAGGCACTGATACCAACTTACCTGTGAAAAGATGTGGAAATTTGACTGGTAAAATGACTGCCTCCTTCAAAGAATCTTTCGCAGTTTCCAGCCCTGCCACATCTTCCCATTTCACATTTGGACTCTCCATCACAATGGCTCCTGCAAAATTAGGTTTTGCTCTTTACAGATATGGACACAGCTCCATCTTTCAGTTACAAGGACAGAATGATCTTAATACTAGATTGGAAAACCTGCAGTTAGTGACTTGAACACACAATCCACAACACCTGTGATCCATATAAATTTCTCTCTACAAGGCAGTGGGGCTGTGTGGCTTTGACAGCAGTTCTCATAAAATGAAGACTATCAATATGGATTTGTGGATTCGCACCTGTGCTGTATAGTTTACATTACAACATTCTTGGGAAAGACACTTTACTCCTATTTCCCCACTTGACTCAGATGTGAATGAGTACAGTACCTGGCTTTAGAGCTGAGGGAACCAAAGTGCTACGACTATTCATGACTTTGCTATGGATTCCATTTATAGTTTATAGTATTGTGAGTTTATATGCATGATGTATTTTGTCCTATGTTTATCTGTTTTAAGAATAACTTTATAAAGCTGTAAGGCATTGTAAACAACTTCCTTATAGGATTACATTGGTAAAAAAAAAAAAAGGCAGCTCAAATTCACTAAATCTAAACATTAGTGAAACATATCTTTGACAGTCTCATAAAAGACCAAGTCCCATGAGACCACTAAGATAGATAAGATGGTCATCATATAACAGAATAATGATGAAGACTTTTAATCTGACATTCCACAGTGACAGTGCAACATAACTACGTGACAAGACAGTAAGTGACCATGGAAGGCAGCCAGCTAAAAATATCATGCTCGGCCTTAGTCTGAACTGAAACATCTGTCAGAAAAGCTATATAGAAAGACTTCGTGACACAATGTCAGCTCAGAACAAAAACCAAAACTGATGATGTCAGAGCCAAGACGAAGTCAATGCAAGGTAGAATGTTAGCACAAGAAAAGGTTATCACTTGTATAAAAAAATTACAAGCTTGTTTTTGTGACACTGAGAATACTGTGAAGAAACAACAAAACTCAATAATTCATGGCAGACGCATTCTTATTTGTAGATGTACCTTTTGAATGTTTGGCAAGTAACTGGATCATACTTATGATGTAAAAATTAAATGAAAACTACAAATTTTTGTAAGGAGTACTTCCTATTAAATGTTTAGGCAAGTCATGGGTCAGATTGCCATGCATGTCATTCACCAGTTCTAATGTGTGTGTTATCTCACTGGTTGACCATATGATTGTACATGGATATCCAGTGAGGTCTTTTCAAACAGTATGAAAAAGAAACAGTGGGCCTGAATACTAGGACTGTTGCAGTCTAGGATAACCTACATTATGAATGAACAAACAGTGGGGATATTTTTTTCATAAATGGTTTTTCACTAACACTCTACTAATCTTTAAATGTCCACCTATTGCTTTAAACCTCTCCTAACATGTTCATTGAATGAGTTAATGCATTAGTAAGGTGACTAAAAACATAACTACTTGGAAAATGATCCACACGAAAATGAATCTTACCAGTCAGCTGGGTCTCAAACTTCTTCTTGTCTGGGTCCCCCTTTTCATCTTCTTCATCACTGGATTTATCACTGATGGATAGAACAGAGAAGAAAAAAGGCTGAGCTACAATGAGAGTTCAGAGTCCAGTATCACAATTCACTTTACAATAAAAATTTACAAATTTATCCTCTAATTATACTTATACTTAATGTGATGAAACACAACAAAGTGTTAAAGTCACTAACAGGCATATCAATATATCATCTTCATATCCATCAATTTGATCACTGACATTCAAACATCATATCAAATTTCATTTATCACAAACAATGAAATGTAAGTTTAAAATGTGGCAGTATGACCAGCAAACTCTAAACAACAGTTTTTGTTTTCTTCAACATCTTTCCATTATTATCCCTCCCAAAGTCAGCCTCGCAATTAAACTGTTCTGCATAGTACAAGACTTGTCACAAGCAAGCATTTCTCTTTTCAAGATGGCAGGTGTTGCTGACAAGGCAAAGACTGCTAAAGTATTAAAATCTGTTATACAAAACTAAGGACTCTTAAGGACATGTAGGAATCTTCTTTACAATGTGAACAATTCACAGACTGACAGATATTCCTGAAATAATTAAACATGATTAAAAAACAAATGAGACAACCAACATAATGTAATAAATGCAACAAGCTGCAAACAAACCCCATCAGGGTAACATGAAAATTGACAAAATATAAGCTTAATCTTAGAGCTTACTCTGATGAATTCTTTGATGGCTTCCCTCCATCATGCAGTGGTGTTTTCTTGTCCTTTTTCTTCAAGTACTGCTTCAGCTTCTCTGCTCTGTCTAAATACTGGATACATTTGCTGCGAATGCTTTCTTTGGCTTTGTCACTTGTGGCTTCATCTGAAATTAATGGTAATGGATGATTCTACGATGAACTATCTCTATAAATATTCACTGTTGCATCTGGCTCTGCTGAATTGCAACCCCATGGAAGCAAGTGAATAATGAGATTTAGCAGACATGACAAACAGCACAAATAAACAAATGACTCATCCACAGCACATGACATCAGCTCTTTCAAACCTGGGCTCATGACCTGATCTCCTTGATTTTTTGCTTGCCAACTTCCACATCTTAGAGTTTCAAGGCTGTTAATTTTTACCTAATGGTATTACATGTATTAGAATTTGTCCACATTTCTAAGTACTTTATAGCTCATCTAACAATGTGTGGCAGAAAGGAAAATAAAATGATGATACCAATAAAATTGTGTCCTGGTTCTTATCAAAAAAGTACAGGCTTGACAGTATCTGATGGCAAAGTTTTGTGACAATGAATGTGACTCCCACATAATTATCTATTCAAATTGGAAATTGTTTTGTCACTTTTTCTCTTTGTTGGTTAATAGGAAATATGCATTTTCAAGAACTAAATTTTTTGTTAACCAAAATTTTCAGCATTCTGCCATCCCTGTTTTCATTTAAATGACAAAAAGAAACAGCTGGGGCCTTACATTTGATGGCATGCAAGAAGTATTCCACTGCATGCTCATAACATCTCAGAGCTTCCTCATAATTTTTCTTCTTGTCCTCCTCTGTTGCCTTGGTGACCAGCTCTATGGCTTTCTAAAGGACAAAATTATGAAAAATATGGATAGGGGTATCACTGATCAACAAACAAGTTGTACATGGACAAAAATAATTCAAAATGTAACTTGCAGACCACAACTGTAAAATAACAAAATTTCCAAAACAAGAAGTAGAACAACAAATCCTATTAAATCAAATTTCAGCGTCTAAAAAATATTTTTCACCCGACCAATGAATAATGCAAACAGCCTGGGGATCAAAGTATTGATGCAGTACAGAACAAATCCCTAAATTCTGTCCAGTAAATAAATTAAAAAGACATATTATCTTACAAGGAAAAACAAAGAATTTGGAAAATGATACAACAATGTGAAAATATCTGTTGCCTGTATAAAAACTTTTGACTTTTGGAATGAAAACCATCCTTAACCATTACAGTATGCGGATGTTTCCTTTAACCCTCGCTGTATGATGGGGTGCAAAAACACCCCAGCGCGGTCTTTGAATGCATCTAGAACCTTTATTTTTTATGCTAGAAACTTGAAACTTCATGGATTCCTCAAAATCAATGAGATCTTCATGCAGGTTATTTTGCAGTGAGCAAACATGAGCACTGTACTCACTACAGCACGTGCAATTTTACTACCCCTCCGAGTACGATGCGGGAGCATCTGCACCCCGACTTTTTATATAGCAGAAAATAATCCACCCTCCGAGTACGATGCGGGAGCGTATGCACCCCGACTTTTGATATAAGAAAACTTACCTCCGAGTACTATGCGGGAGCATTTGCACCCCAACTTTTAATAAGGAATTTAGGGGAGGCACTACCTTTTTCTAGAGATTGTAGTGTACCGTACCAAACATGGTGTGCAAACACCTTATCCCCATGAGTGCACTGGATTTCCATGCAAAATGCACACCAATGTGCTGAATGGTGCATTCTTCTTCCGCGAGGATAGTGATCTTAGGACAACTGTCATTTATGATAGCACCAGTTGTTTGAAACCAGATTTCACCGATGTCTCATGGATATCTTTATGCTTGATCATACAGAGGTTTCTGCAGATCTTCTGTCTTGATGCACAATTAAGAGGAACTGGCAACACACGTTGATGTAAGATGAAGTAATGTTATATCTAGACAGGAAATCCAAAAAAGTCTCTGTAGGATCATGCATTGAGATATCTCAGAGACATACATGTACGTGAAATGTGGTGTCAAACAGTTGATGCTATCCCAAATGACAATGGTCCTAAAATCTGGAAGGCAGGAGAGTGATGGGTGACGCCTGGAGAGATGTTGATGATGTTGAAATGGAAGCACTGTTAGGATGCTTTTTGAACCTTGGAGCCATGGGGCAAGGTTTGCTTCCCACAACTTTGATGTGGGACAGGATTATGGGCAACTCATTTATACGCTCTGTCATGGGACGATACCGCTTCTTGGAGTTGTGCAAGTTCCTGCGATTTGACGACAAGGAATTAAGGTCATTGCGGAGAGAACGGGACATTTTTGCACCTTTTCGAAAAATGTGGGACATGTTTAATCAGACATTGAAAAGACATTACGTTCCAGGCCCATTCCTTACAGTTGACGAACAACTGGTTACTTGGAGAGGCCGCTGTAAGTTCCTCCAGTACTTGCCCTCCAAGCCAGGAAAGTATGGTATTAAGATATTCTGGGTGGCAGATGCGGAAACGTTTTATCCGCTGGAGGGGATTCCATACCTCGGAAAAGAAGGCAGAGACCCTCAGCGCTTCACTGGCCGAAACATCGCGAACACACTCTGTTCACCACTCTTACTGGTAGAAATCTTACCTGTGACAATTTTTTTACTGACCTGACACTGGCCGAGGGACTTGCGAAAAACGGTTTGTCTGTCGTCGGGACAGTCCGGAGGAACAAAAGGTTTCTCATCAATCCGGGAAATTGCAAAGCATGAATCTGTTTTTGCTTTCCAGAAAAAAACAACTGTAGTGTCTTACAAATCTGGGAGCAAAAAGAACGTTATCGTGCTGAGTACCATGCACCATGATCAGAGCGTTGATCAAACTCCAAAAAAGCGACCAGAGATCATCAGATTTTATAACAAAACAAAAGGTGGTGTTGACATTATGGACAAGATGGTAGCAGCATTCTCAACGCGGAGAGTCACTCAAAGATGGCCAATGAGGCTATTCTACAATATGTTGGATCTTGCTGCCATTGCTGCTGTTGTTGCATTTCGCTACAGAATGCCTGGAAGAACAGAGGCTGACAGCAACAATAGGAGAGGTTTCCATCTGGCAATAGCTCAAGAGCTGGTTCAGGAACAAGTCAGGCGTAGGAGTTACCAGACTAACTTCCGAAAGAGATTCTTGGACTGGCTGTTGAATTGGTTGCAAGGTGTGACAAAGAAAGCACTAGTAAAGAAGGAGCAGTGGCAAGCACCAGCAGTAGTGGTAGTCAAAGATCAGTTACTGTTCCAGCTTCCACCCAGGGCGATCCTCTTGCGAAATCAACCAAAAGGAAACAACACAGATGTACTGAATGCCCCTGAAAAAAGGACAAGAAAACGACCCATCAATGTGCAGCGTGCAGCAAATTTGTCTGTTTAGATCATGGGTCCTTATTCAATTGTGCTCAGACTGTTGTGCAGCAAATATGTGAGTTGTAAGTGGAATCCATAGCTTCACTAAAATGTGTCCAACAAAACAGTTAATGAACAACATGAAAACAAACAAAGCTTTTCCAGGTCAACTTCTTTATTGTAGACATTACACTTTATAATTCAGTATGGACACGAAGCCATCTTTTTTCTGTCCTTGCGCATCGGCCCTCCAGGATAGCAAGCCGTGCATGCCTTTGGTGGAGCTTGCCACTCTGCTGCAACAACGTCTTCCATCTTTACATGGTAACCCTGAAAATACAACATTGTTGTCAGTCACTATTGCTTCTACTCAACAACTTATTGTGTGTAATCCAACGAAACAATAGATGATGATGATGATGATGTAAGATGATAATGATGATGATGATGATGATGATGATGATGATGTGTGATTTTGAATAGTTGTCATGACTGAAGTCCTTGTTTCTTTGTTGAAAGTGGCCTTTCTCATGTTATTCAATTCCATGCAACATTTTGTATCTTGATTTTATTTCTGCGGTGCAGTTTCGCCAACAATTCGTTCAATTTGGATTTCGTTTACCTCTATGTTTATTTCATGTGGGTGTTGCATGTAATTATGATGATATAACGATAATTTCAAGCTTATTATTATGCTCGACGCCATTTTTTGCTTCTTCTAAAACAAAGAAAATTAGCACTACAACTTCGACTTCAGTGTTCTCTAAGGAGAGAAGTAAAATACTAGTAATTTAGAAACTGAACCTTGTTTTCATATTGCTTATCATAAGCACCAGCGGTTCCCTCTGGGAATTTCTCCCTGATTGTCTGTGTTGTGAAATAAAGACAAATTATAGACTGTTTTTCAAATCAAATCACTGGTGTATTTTTTTTTATAATGTGCATCCTGTGTACCAAGAGCATGAACAATTATCACAGTGTTGAACACAACAAAAGTAGGCCTATATTTTGAGAGGAGAGCAAATCCCACCAGGTCACCCACGAACTGCCCATTGTAAAAGTTCCTACTCGATGAATAATAATGGAATGATAAAGAGATGGAAACTAGCGTGACAGAAAATGATTTTTGCATTACTAATGTTTGAGAAACCTAAAGCGTGGAGCAGCTTTTAAAAATGCTCTAAATTATACATGAATAATGTACTTTTGTTTTGCCTTGTTATGTAGTAATTTTAGATAGATCTAGGCTTAAGAACTTACCCAGCTGCGTTGAAAGCTTCTTTCCAGTCCTCCATTGTCATACAATTGGTACCAGACGAATGTGTGTTGTCTCAAAAACGAAAAAGTGCAATACTACACACCAGCAAAAACACGGTTTCTTGTAAGAAAAGTGGGAGTGTAGTTAATCCCACATCGTACAGGGAAGGTTTTTTTCCTATTAGAAAGTAGGGGTGCAGATGCTCCCGCATCGTACTAAGAGGATGGGAACCTTTCTTCCTCTATAAAAAGTCGGGGTGCAGAGAATCCCACATCATACTTGGAAGGTGGAAAAATTAATCACTATATTATGAAGTCGGGGTGCAGATGATCCCGCATCGTACTCGAATAGGGGCATTTTGCATCGTACGGCGAGGGTTAATAATACACAAACACAATTTTGTTTGGTACATTGCTTACCATCTAGGCCCTCTCTCTTATGTGTCAAGATTGTATTTCTTAATACTATTACTATTATGGTCACTTATGATCTAGAAATTAATATAAAAGTGCGCACAGTATTAAAATTATAATGGTGATCTTGTCCACTGATGTTGAGATTATCATTTAACTTCAGGAAAGCAATTATTTCTTAAATTGTTATTGATACTTCCTATAAAATTTGAAGTACGTGTTAGCCACTTTGTAATCATAGAATTCTTTAAAAATTTACGTACCGATGTTGTTGGCAATTGCTTCATCCCCAAAACAGTGATATAAAGTATTGGACTTCCTATTTCCTGAAGTTTATGATTCAACCAATTAGCATGAAAGCCAACTGGAGATGTTATGTTCCTGGATTTGTAAACTTGAACTTGTCTAGAATGTAGTCTAGATCTATTTGATACTGCTACTGCTGGTGCCAACTTATTGTGATCTGATATGATACCTAAAGTCAGGGCAATCACAACTTTGTTAGTCATTTCTATAATTAGAACATGTATACATTCCCATTCTTGTTTGCTTCACCTGACCAACCACTGACAGCTTTAGGGTGCTTAGCTCTTGCGCAATGAACCCTATCATTATCAAAGGGCAGCAACCATTAGATTTCAAAAGACAAACCCTCTTCCTGAATTTTATAAGCTGGCATAGAACACATCACAAAATCGTCATTTAGCTGGGAAAAGTCACTCAACTTCACCTGCCCTGATAGACCTAGACTAGATATCAGTAACACAAGAAATCTTTCTAGATTTTGATGAATCACACATTACTAGACTACGGATCCGGGTGTGGGCAGTTTCCGTATCACTTCCTAACTCCTCACAGTCACTAGTCACACTACTATTATTTTGATGATCCAGGGACCAAATTGTAAAATAAAATTACTAGATCCAGTGACATTCGCTATACCCATAATTAAACGTATAAGTAATGGGGAAATGTGTCTGCGAACCTGCAAAGTGCCTTGACCCGACATCGAGAGCCCAACACAGAGCTAACGTCTCTAAAAACAGCGATGACTGAGAATCATCCGCTTTCCCAAAACAAACAATGGCGGACGACAACTTCCGCTACGGCTACAACCATATGAAGTCACGTGACTAGGTTTTGCAACTCTATCACTGGAGATTATTATGTAGCCTATACAATCAACCTCACATCATTAGCCTATCGTATTAGCCTGGCTTCTCTTATCCTTCATACACTAGGTTGTCACTTAGTCTAACTTTAATTGTCGGTGATTTTCAAGGAAGGCGCTTACGAGTGCCCTTAATAGTCCTATTATGACTTTACGTCTTCCTCATTACGTATGGGGGAGGGGGAACTGAAATTCGATTATTTTCCTTTGAAAACGTCGAGTTCGATATTTTCTGTTTTGGAGAAAAGTAAGATATAAATATAGTATTATTAAAACCAAATTTAAGTTGTTTTCTTTCCATAATCGCCATTTCTAACTCATCTTGCTTCAGACATTCTTCCCTTTAGTTTCTAAAGTGGAAACATCGTAGAACTCTCACAAGTTTGAAAACAAAAACAATCTTATGCCATAAATTGCCCAGTCCCTCAGTTGATTCAATTTGGTACTGATATTAATTGTTGAGAATGGGATTGATATCATGTATATTGGCGGCTTTTTTTATTTCAAAAAAACAAAAACAAATTCAGTAAAATGCTAAATGTGGACATTTTTATGCCACATTCAATGAAATATTCGATTGTAGTTTTTATCATATCAGATGTAATTTGGTAATCGATATTTTTGTGAGGGGGAGGATATGCAGAGAAATACGTGTACAAGGCCCATAAATCAGGCAGGCATGTGGTTTTTTTTTTTCACTGTTGGTTATACAATATAAGGTTTTACACCTCTCATGAACTTATCAAGGGGTCTCTTGCCAAAATATTATCTAAACATGTTGTTTAGCGCTTCCTCCAAATTTTGACATAAAGAAAAATACCTCTAAACCAATTTAGATTTTGAGTGAAGCAGACTACCTAATATTTTTAGGCCTTTTTGCTTAGTAAATAGGGTAACTATACCCACTTAGCAACAAAGTTTATACCTGAGTGGCTAAACCTATGTCTACAAATGTTTTTGCACCTTTCTAAGCCTTTGAAATTCAAATTCAACTCCTTTCCCCTCTCCCAGTTTTCTGATTTTATAGGGACTATTTAAAATTGCATACTAAAATGCCATCTTCATACCTTAAGCCTCTGTATAGTATTAGTAGACACAAGTATATCGCACACACACACACAAAAAAAACAACAGTTATACAGAAGGAACTTTCAATATCGTGTGTGTTTTTTCTTTTAATTCTGGGATTTGGAGATGACATTTTCGAAAAACGCATACTCTCACTATGTATAGAGCTATGTTGAAAAGTGGCACCTTTGGACCCAAGCTTCTCAGCCTGCAAGTCGAACGTGCTACCATTACACCACAAGGACGTTACTGCACAGTAATTTATACCTAAAATACCTCCTGCCTGAACACCATTCCCTAACTTCCACATATGAGTCTACTGTTCACCCGTGACCCAGACACATTTCCAAACTGTTCACAATAAGTACTGCAGTTGAGTCTGCTTAATTCGATTTCGTTGGGATCATTGCATTCGAATTACCAGAGTGTGAGTAATGATTTTGGCAGAAGTACAGTTAACTGTATAGCTGCATTATCGTTATTTGTTGTAATCATCATCGCAGAGGGAAATTTGGATAAAATCAAATATTTCGGCCGTGGTTCTAATCATTCACACAACAGGACTCCATAGGCAAATGATATTATAAAACTATACCACAAAGAGACACACAAAAAAAATGACAGATTTATATTTTTTTCAAACAATGCTTTTAATAATAAACAAAAAATGTAAATGAAGCACATAAAAACTAGACTTTGATTTAATATATTTATCACACTTGTATACATAGTAATCACATAATAATTATCACTGTCCTTCCCCCATCCCCCCTCCCCCACCCCCCAAAAAAGGGCAAAATGAGTCAGAAAAAGTTCCAATACTGCTCATACAAAAGCTACACAAATGATACAAAAAAAAGAGTTGCAATCACAGTTACTGTCCCTGCGTAGTATAAAAAGCATGTTCATGAACATTCATATCACTTGTAGTAAATTTCTACTACTGGTAATATTGCATTATGCAATGACTAAGGGCATGGGGACGCCATAAAGGACTTCCAGTTGCCAAATTCGATCCTGTTTCTTGTCTTCTAAAAATAGATGAGAGATATCCTCCAATCCAGAGACTCACTCTCACAACTGCAGAAGGACACTCACTTTGCTTCTGGATGTGGCATCGAGTTTATAAATATGAGCCAATCAACATCCTGAATTTTGGGAAACCACCTAAACTTAAAGCTTCATTCCCAGTGCAACAATGGCGGGCACCCCGCAATAATAAATAGGGACTAGACATGATAATTTAAATATTCAAGATAGGGAATCAGCCGAATAATAATACATGTACAGTAAGCTTATAGACTATATCGTTCGTGCTGACATATTATGTAGTATACCCGTGAGTAAATCATGCATAATATTAAGCATATGAAATGTATAACATGTCAGCTCAAACGATGTTGTAAATCCTACCTGCCGGATATCAGTTCAATTTAAATGGCATAAATCCCGGAAGAAAAAAAAAGTAAACAAACATGTACTTGTTTTATCTCCTAGTGAACATGACTGGGTGCACCGAGTCCTATAGCATCAATGTGTTTCTATAATGGGCTAAGTATTTTTTTGTGTTTTTGTTCAGTTCTGAGAAAATGTGAGATAACCAATAGCCAAAAAAAAAAAGGGTGGGGTTGGCGCGAATCTTTGCAAAAGCAAATTTTGGAGGGAAATCATTGGTACAAATTTTCTTATCATGTCACTCTGAGCCTGTTCTCATAAAAACACAGTAAACGTTTTCTTTTTGCATATTGGTCTAGATCTGACTTAGGCCATTATGAAAGACATTTCGGGCTGCATTTTTTAAAATATGATCTAGCTCCAAAGACTTCATGTGCCAGGTTTTATGCAAGAATTGCAAAGTTACAATTCTTACAGTATAAACAGAATGAATATAAACGAACGTATTTGCTAGATGCAAATGACACAATGTTAGATAGACCGGAAGTGGAATCTAAAGACTAACAATGTTAACACAAAGCTTTTCCCAATCCTTAGACCTTGTGGTTTAAGATTTAGTCGTTGCCAATTTTCTCTACTACCATTAGAGCTGCCATCTTGTTTTAAAGATGGCTGCCATGGGATTTGTTCGGACTGGACATCTCTATGTAGACTGATGCTTTTGTTCCCCCATCCCCCTACAAAAAAAAAAAAAAAAGGTTGAACGGGGTGGGAAATCGCTTAGGGTCATTTTTAGCCGAAACAAATTATTTGCTAGTGTCAGTGTTTGGAAAAATACAGACTATATGAAATTGTTCACTGTTTACATAACGCCATACACTGTTCATTCTGGATGTGAGGCATTCTGTTGTCACACATTTTTATACATGAAATATAAGTAAAGACCAGTTTTTCCTGATTCCAGTAATTGTTCTTTTACTAAATATAATGAATTAACAGTGTATTGAGAAATCCATTATCTTTTTGAATTCATTCCAGGGAAGTCAGAATTTGAAATCTCCGATTTTTCAAAGAATTATGACAATGTAAAGTTACCAACAAATATCTTTGTGAGGAGCACTAACTCTCATATTGTTGTATTACTTCCCTTTATCTCAGAGGTTTTCAGTGTTCATTTACTGGAAAGGAGAAAACTGATCAATCATTGTAGTTTATTCATCAGGTTTTAAAGACATATAATAAATAAAATTAAAGTTTTATTGTATCACATTATACGTTTGCTGCCTTTTGCAGTATTGTAGGACAAAGTTACAAACAAATATTAACTTAAAGAGAATCTACAGAGGACACGTTTGTCATTCACATCTCATTCACTATAAAAGAAGAGCAAAAATGAAACTACAAGACTGATGAAATGCACACAACAGGAGAACTCAAATGTTGATTCTATGCTTCGTCTTCGTTCAAGACAGGTCTTATTTCAGCATCTTTTGGCTCTGTCATGTCTATTCGGATACCTGCAAGATGAAATGAAAAAAAAATAAAAAAAGATGAGAAAAAATATAAAGCAGGTAGAGTACCTTTACAGTCTAGTTCGTTTTATGTGAACTTCAAGAGCCCAGGGATACCTCTTCATTTCAAGAGAATTTCACTGAAGTCATTCAGCGATGGCAGAGAAGTGATAGCAGAGATCAAAGAATGTGTTCTGAGCTGGGTTTCAGTTCACATTTCAGTTTGTTTCTTCACTTTAGTATGACTTTATTCATGTTTGTTGGCGGAAGAGAAACAATATTTATCACTGTGGAATCATTCGAGTCTGAGCATACAAATCAAGCACATGTGAATTTTTTTTTTTTTAAAGTGGCGACAGAATTTTTGTTTTTGTTTTGTTTTGTTTTGTTTTGTTCTGTTCTGTTCTGTTCTGTTCTGTTCTGTTCTGTTCTGTTCTGTTCTGTTCTGTTCTGTTCTGTTCTGTTCTGTTCTGTTCTGTTCTGT
>JAWQUT010000013.1:1072521-1085506 GCA_033807755.1 Ellobium chinense | reverse complement strand
TCCCCCTTTCAACCATGAAAACAAAAATTGCAGAAAAAAAATTAAAAAAAAACACACAACAAAGACACATATGATACATCACATGTAAGCCAGACAAAATATTGATCCACAAGTAATATATGATACTATCATTTATTTATCTGTTTTATGATGCCTGTCCCACCTCTGTCTACTAAAACCAGATATAGAGACATCCGTCACAAAGAACATCCTGAAATAGTGATTAGCATCAACTATGTATTATTAGCTCCATCTTATGTATTTGATATTGGCTATGGTTTAACTCAGGAAGTCTGAGGCTGAAACTGTTCAAATACAGTCAAATCCACTTGAAATAATCTCACTAGGACGAGGTTTTGGTAAGCAGAAGATTAACCAACAGGTTAATATCTTCACTACTACTTTCATATAAAATTCAAGAGAGGTAATGTGTTTATACAGCAATGCTAAAAAATTAAAAATTAGATAAAAGTCCTCACCTTTTACTTTAAAAAAAAGCCCTCATTTTTTTACTTTTAACTACACCATTTGTTTTAGCATGAGACAAAAACAGAAGTAAAAAAAAAGAAGTTCATTTCATTTGAAATTTATAAGAATTGTGTGAAATTAAGTCAAACGGACCCAACTGTAATTTGAGACAAACCCAGTAGTAAATGATGTATTTCAATGAATCTAGGATTTGCACATTTCAGAAAGTGAGGTGGGAAGGTTTCTAAAATTTACACAATTAACATACATATATATAATTATACTATGACAAAATTCAATACATCTTCAAAGACCTCTCCCACTGATGACACTTTGACTGTTCCACTGAATGTTGCATGAGCTCTAAATATCTTTCAAAAACTGAATACAAGAAACATTCAGATATAAACATCAACAAACCTTGATATGTAAAATATGTATATTAGGGCGGTGAAAAACTTTTTGATCATGGACAATCTGATATGCACCAATCCAATATATACAATATGAGTCACAAATATATGCAACTGTTGTATACAAAAGGCACTAGCTTTTCAGAAATACAACATTCAGTCTTAAGAAACAGTACTTTCACAACTAATCTGTCTTCTTAAGAAAGAAACAAAGTCTGAAAATAAATGCACCTTTAGGAACATAATACTAGACAATGACAAATGGTTCAGATGACTAACCATTCATGAACATGTCCTTCGCTTTACTGTAGGGATGTTTTTTTTTATTCGCTTTTTTATTTTTGTTGAAGGATGTAACATTTGCAAACCATGCAGATTGTTTATTAGAAAAGATCATTTGCATATTCTGGCACATAAATCACCTGATCATCCTTATTCAAATTGATAGGAAAACAAGACTATGATCAGTTATGTCAGAATACTAGATAGTAGCTGGTATTGGGTTTCCTTTATTTCTAAATTCTATCAGTAAACCCTTTGAAAAGTTTAGAATGTAATTTTTTTAGTGGGAAGTAATTTTTGCAAATCAAACTCAACTCACAAATTTAGATCCTCACAAAAAAATGCCACGTCAACAGTAGTCAGTTATGCCTTTTCAGATCTTGTTTACTATGACAACTTCAACATCAGTCGACTGCATAAGTATAATTTAACTCGCTATTTATCACTGATGTTTGAGTTGCTCAAATATATATGGTGTTTTATTCATGAGACTCTGTCTTTCAGCTCTAGATCTGTATAACTACTGCCTTCCCCAAGCCTTAATTTGGTGCAGTCCCAGTCAGGCCACAAAAATAACAAGATTATTGAAATTACAGGTTTTGATGCTGCGCTCTATAAATGCATTCACGTGTATGGCAGAAATCTAACCTGACATGACAAAGAATTCACATGACTGATATAATATTTCCAAGACCAAATTCAGCATCAACATTAGGCTCAGACTAAAATAAAACCAATTCTTACAGTTATAAATGCTTAAGGCAAGGACTGGATCAGAAACTGGATCAACTGTATACTGGGTATTATTTAAGACTGCATTAACCACTATGAGTTCATTTACACACTTAATAAGCTGGCAGAATCAAGAGAGAGTCCTTCCTACCAATTTGAATTTACTTTGGCATTTCTGCTGTTTTAATTTCTTCCTTTTACAAGTATACTTATGAAAATAAAGACAGACTGTGTATGTGATCCTTTGCCACATTCTAATAAGCAGGCCATACATCTAGACATGCAATATAGCTATAACCAACACTTGATTAGAAAATTTAATTCAGGTTGCTAGCCAGATGTCTAATCCTTCTAGTCTATCTTGGAGGGATTATGAAAACATAAATGCCCATTAAAAATTAAAAAGTGTTTAAGAAATTAACAATGATTCATTTTTTTCAGTTATAATTGTAAGCAACACTGCTAAAAATATCTGAAGTGCCTCCGGACGACAAAATACTTTTTAAATTTAGATCTACAGCACATCTAAAGAACCACAATGAAGATTTATATTTACTCAGTAGCAAAAATTTCACCTTGCATACATTTTAAGTGAGATTGTAGAAGGCTTGAGATTAATTATAAAAAATATGCAAAACAAGGAAAGCAACTGAGTAATATCTAGGGGTGCCTGCCCAAAAACCTATTCGTTATATGAATTATATAAGAGAGATACGGCTTTTGCGCTGGCAACCCTCTATATTTTCTGATGTAAAAACCACCTTTGAAGTCCTCATGTTCATATCTGGAACCATCACTGGAACCATCACTGTGTAAAGAATATATATAAATATAACAATAGTAACAGTAATAAATAAATGAATATAATATTGTAAGCCTGCATACCAAAGCCTCATATACAGACCATTTAAAGTTCAGACTGGAAACTGTATAGTTCAGGGTGTCACAAAAATACAACACCAGCAAGCAAGTCTCACAACTAAACAAATTTTAACAATCAAAATCTCCCTATCTGTACTTGTTACTATGACTCGGATTAAAATCACTAAAAATCAGTAGAAATGAGAACGACAAAAAGCTTTAAATGCACAAAATTAATACTGATCATTACCTTTACACACAAAAAAAACCAAAAAAAAACGACAAAAAGCCTGCATAATGGCCTGTATTGAAAACTCATTATTTTTGTAGATAGCAGTCTAGATTTAATAATCTCTAAATCTATATAAATATGTGGGCTAATAAAGCATGTTGTCTTGCATCACAACCACAGAGAAAGATTGTCTTTTTACACAGAAAGATCAGTGTATATTTACATTTATATTATAAATCGATTACAAATCTGATTGAGAATGAGACGAAATGAATAAGAGATATTCACATATCTGAATGTGAGAAAAAGCAAAAAAGAAAAAAAAAAGGGAGCGCTCTGAACAAAGATAAAGATGCCATGGCAGTTCTCTGAATTAAACAAAATTATTTCCATTCACCTCTTCTGTCTGGCATGCAAAAGCCTAAAATGTCAGGATAGTAAGTGCATTCAATCTGCCATGACACAATGAAAATCCTCTTGTAAATTGTTGAACTTACAGACAATCACTGCACAAAAATGCTTTCTGGTTGAAATGTGGGCAAGGATTTAACATTCTGCAGTTCAACTTAAAGCTTGTGTCCAAATTGCCTTTATAATCAAAGTCATACTGTCAGTAAAACCCCAAAAATCCCCTTGCACCTGTGCAGCTACAGAATGTTGGTCATTCTTGGATATGTTCAGTGAAAGAATTTACATTGATTTAAATTTTCAAAGTGAGAAATCTGATCGCATCATCTAGAGGTGACTTTCAATTCTAGGGGTCTGTATCCATTTAAAAAAAACAACAAAAACCTTTGTTGCATTATCTGCTTCATACCACCATCATAGATTTTTTTAGAGAGAATAGAAACTTAAGAACAACAAAACATACTACACAATATAATAAAATTCAAAGCCTACAACAAGCAGCAGCATGAATGGGCTGTGCAAAAATATCAAAACAATAGGACAAGGTTGGCCAAATATCCTCAGTCCAGCAATGACAACATTACATTTTACAGGATATTGAATATATTCTTTGCAAAAAGTAACTGGTGTAGATTCAGAATTAAAACAAAATCAGCAGATCTGTGATAACATTTTACTCCAGACATAATATAAAAACCACCTTTCTCATCCTGAAACATATGACCAATCAATATCTGGGTAAATTATATCAGTGGATAACATGGAGGTAGATTTGACTTGACCTCTTATTAAACACAGTTCTAATTCAGCTGGGCTAAGGCATCGACCTACTCTTTGAGTTGAAGAAAAATATATTTTAGCCTAATGGTCTCCTTGAAGAGGAAAACAGATCAACTGAAGCTAGACCGAAAAAAAATATAATCTTAGAAATAAAAAAATAATTCTGTACTACTGTAATATTGGTTTCATTCATAAAATCCTTGATTGTTTATAAAATATTCTCATTTATACAAATGTATGAAGGATTTACAAGGTTTGTCCCAAAAGTCTGCTTCCCTACTCTGTAAATCACACAGTTTTCAATTCATACTCACCAAAATTTCTACAAATATACAACAACACTAGGTCTATTCAACGTAGGATCCAACATTGTCAGCACACTTTTTCATCTGATGTAGCCAGCTTTCAAAGCAGGTCACCGTGTCTTCACTGCTCACTTGTCTGAGGGCAGCATTTGTCTCCCACACAATCTCCTCCTCGTCTTCAAATTGCCTCCCTCTCAGGTGTTCCTTCATCTTTGGGAATAGGTAAAAATCACATGGTGCCAAATCCTGGGAGTATCGGGGATGCTCGAGTAGTTCCCATTGCCAGGACTGCAAGAGGTCAACCACCTTTCTGGCTGCGTGAACCGGTGCGTTGTCATGATGGAAGATGACTTCCTTTTCAAGAAAACCGGGCCTTTTTCTTCTTATCGCTGGTCTTAATTTCTGTTGTAGAACCATTTTGCAGTAATCAGAAATGACAACTGTTCCTACTGGCACAGGCCAGTTCAATACAACCCCTCTCACGTCCAAAAATATGATGTGCATCACTTTCAGGGACCCCTGTTTGCGCCGAGCCTTTTGAGGTCGAGGGGACTCAGGATTTCGCCACTCTGCTGACTGTCTTTTCGGCTCAGGGTCCCAGGAATATACCCATGTTTCGTCAGCCGTAATGACCCTGCTGAGAAAGGCATTCCCTTCTGCTTCAACTCGTTGCAAGAAACCTTGAGCGCAACACACACGGTTCTCTTTTTGCTCGTCGGTCAGGAGATGGGGCACCCATTTTGCATACAGCTTTTCCTTGCCAAGATTCTCAGTCAGGATTCTATGTACTGTAGATTTTGGTACATCTACTTCTTCAGAAATCTCTCTCAGTCTTTCGTCTATCCTCCTCAATGGCTGCTTTGACATTTTCAACATTTTCTTCAGACACAGATGTGACAGGGCGCCCACAACGTTCAGAGTCATTGACATTGATCCGCCCATCTTTCGTCTCTCTTACCCATTTTCTGACCGTTTGAATACATGGACATTAATTGTCCCCTAGTGCAGCTGAGAGATCATTGTGCATTTCTATTGTTGTTTTCCCTAGAAGCACCATAAATTTGATGATTACACGAACATCATAATGTGAGAATGAATTCTGCATAAAGTTGACATCCATGGCGTAAGCAGAAGTCACCACCTGACTGTCTATTAGTACGGATATTTCCATTTCCGCTCATACTAAACTAACCATTTTTGGCGTAGAGAGTAAACTTATTCCATAATTGTACCTTGTGAATTTTGAAGAAAATCCGCTAATTATTTTCGGAGATAGAGAACAGGGAAACGGACTTTTGGGACACACCTCGTACCTTGAGGTCATCAGTCTGGAGTGTAAAAAATATGGTAAAATTGTGTCTTAGAAGACCCTTTGCTAACTTTATTGTTTATTGGCAAGAAATTAACCAGGATCTCTCAAAACTATACCAACTCCTCACTACATACAACTTAAGTATTCATAGGTTAAAATCTCCGATGCTGAATGTTGCATGATTAAGCACCACATGTTCCAATCAAGGTCACTTAAGTGAAACTTTGCACCACTTGAAATGATGTTGCCTATGACCTCTGACCAGTTTCTGAATCAGTAGTAATTTTCGGCAATAACAAAACAAACATTTGGCCAGGCCACAACACTGGTTCGGTGGATATCAAGTCATTTGTCATCACAACTGTCTACAACAAGAAATGTGTTGGCTGTGTTTGGGTTCACAAGGCACTGTAAGCTGCATCATCTAAAGGTGGTCTTGCCATGTCATTTTGCATCAAGTCTTCTTCCACAGGGCATTTCAAACACCTGATGGGATTAAATTTTGGAAACAAGAGAATGATATTTAATATAAAATTACATTTTGTAATTCACAAAGACGTATTAGGGATCAATTATAATTTTTCATCTCTTCGCTAAACTTACTTGCTAAACTGGAACATCCATTTTTGACTTTTAGAGTCCTAATTCAGTTTAAAATTCCCTGTTTAGAAAATTTCCTTTATTTTCCTGCATTAATAAGAAGTAAATAATAACATTAATAATTCAAATAACAAAGAGCAAATCAAACTTCAGTTTCTCAGTAAGTTTTAGATAAACATTGCAAGACTTACAATCTAGCAAACAATTCATCCAAGCCACTCCAGTGCAGGCCACTATTTCACAAATGATATACTAATAACAATATACATGAAGAATAAACAGTTCTTCCAGTTACTCCACTGTCAAATATTGCACACCTTCACAACTTACTTTGGCTCATTCAGTCCATAGTCTGGACACGTCATGCCCACACACTGGCAGCAGCCGTTATTGTGGAACCATCTGTATTTTGCTGCTCCCATAGACTTGCAAGCTGCCTTGCACTTTGCTATGGACATGCATTCAGAGAAGAAAGCAGCTGTGCAGTTTCTAACACCCAGGATGTGCTCAGATTCCTCCTTAAGAACTTTGTCTTTGGTGTCGTCTTTTCCTGAGGGGAAAAGAAAATGCCACAATATCAGGGTTGTGTAGCGAATATGTAGCACTTTTGGACAAAAATTGGTAGTTTTTAGCGTAGCGAATACCAGCGCTAAAAAAGTAGTTGTAGTGGTAGTGAAAGTAGAAAAAAAGTAGTGAGTACTCACGCTACTTTTTTCGTCAATTTTTTTTTTTTATATACACTATAATTGAAAGATTACACGAAATATAAAGAACTGTGAAAGTGTGGATATCAGGAATGCTATTTGCTTATCATAAAATCCTCTAATCTTTTACACTTAGGAGACTAGCATAATTACATTATTTAACTAGACCCAGTTGTCTCTAAATCACAGAGAGAGCATGTCAAGGGTAATTTTCTTGTTAAGATTTTGATTCTCCTATGCAAGCTGTTTCTCAAATTGAGGTCAAACCACAGTCACTGAAGTGAAAGACACTGACATTCTCTGATTTTTGACAATTCTCTGAAGAATGGCATTCCTGGATATGACTGAAATAAACAGAGACTGACCGACACCAATGATCTTTATAGGCATATCCGTCATCTTAGTCCCTGGTTGGAAAAGCATCTTGTCCAGGTCAATGGTGTACGAGAATGTTATCCAGCGTTGCAAAGGGTCCTCCTCTTCTGTCAGAACATTGAAGAGATCATGGATGGGATCAGACAATTCCTCCACAGTGCTGCTCTTTGTCATGTCATCAGGGTCAGGTGGTGGGCACAAGCCTGTTTGGAAAGTAATAGAAATTAAAATAGAGAATCTTCTCCCACTATCAACTCACTTAGTCCCTTGATTTTGGGACTGACATCATGGAACACGGGTAACTCTATGTGTAATCCGTCCACTGCGGCAGATAGTGCAGTATATGATGGCTAACTGTTCCTGTCACATGCTAATTTCACAAACTCTTCTCTTCCCTGCCATTTTCTCACCTTCCAGAGTCTGAACCAAGCTGATCCATCAACAACACAATGAAAGTAATTTAATCACTCTAATCTCCTCTACATCTTTCCAGAACTTTTAATTATCAAGGCTAAACCAAAAAGATTACTACCAAATAAGGGAGCATGTCTGTGGAACCGTGATTATACAGAAGCCAGTTAGATGTGTGAGGTGTTCTGATAAAATAACCTTTTGACTCTTTGATAAAATAAAAGATTATAAATAACAAGACGAAACACTCTGGGCAATCACCCTATTAAGCAAGTGTCCATGGCCTAGTTCTGGCACCTCTTAGTGGATGAATAGTTAATAGCTTAGTTTCTGACCTATGCATATAGGCCTGGCCTTCCTACAAACCAGCTAGTCTATACATAAATCAACCAGATAATTTTTGCTGGCCTACTCTCATAATGTGAAGAAGTGTTAAAGTAACTGCATATTTAATTTTTAATCTTATTTCGTTTTGATACCCTAAATTTATGAAGCAAAACCTGACAATATTTTGAGCTGCCTGCCCAAGTCAGCACAATCATAGGCAATTTACATATGAAATACAAGAGAACCTATCATCTGTAAGACTATATGTTATCATTATTAGCATCAATGAAATTTGTCGGACAAGGCATGATACACAAGGAGTCCACCTCCTGTCCCATACCCTTCTTTATCCCCCACACCTCCAACAACTCTCTATTCCTTGTTAATTGGCATAGATCTAGGCATAAAGGAAACACATGAGCAGGCAAATAGGCAGGCATATGGAAAAACATTCATTCTTTTCCATCACACATATCAGGTAGGTATGTTCCAGATATGCTCATGACACATGGATGTTACAGGTCTGCTCATCTCTGCACTTTGGGGGTCTGGATCTAAATTTAAGTGCAAATGTTGTCCTGCAAACAAAACTCCAATAAAATAAATTAATGACCTTTCTACATTTTCTTGAAACTGAATCTATGATAGATCAGGATATAGGAAGAGCCAATACACCACTCCAGAAAACATCTTAAGTCGGCTAAGTGAACCATTATTGCCTTCTCTCTATGATGTGGCACTAAATAGTGGTAGAGTAGACTAGAGGCATTTTAGGCAGAACATCCCATCTTGTTATCTATGATCTTTGGATAAAAGGTTCACTTCATTTAAACATGCATCCTGTTGTAACACAGTTCATACTGCTTCATCATAACCCATCTAACTGAATCCTCCATTTAATCACAAATGCTCAGACGCTGCCTTGTTTGAAAGTCACTGGAAAAATTGCAATTCCGTCAAATCTCATGATGTTTTCCCCCATACTCCAGACGTGTTTGTGACTCAAGTAGGATTGACTGTAGTATGAATATTATGTTATGTGAGTACCCTGAAACTAAGGGTAACACTAGGATAATTCTGAGTGCGGTTGAATGTTATACCGATCTCAAAGTCTAAGGGTTTCTTCAAAGTGAATATATTTGATGTCATGTGACTAAGCAAAGGTGAGATAATCTGATCACAGAGAATCATATTTCATTACAATATTGGTTGTCATAACTCACCAACACAAGAGCAGCACTCTGTGTAAAGTTTTGACAGGCAAATTTGGCAATCTCGACAGCAAGTGCAGTTTTTCAGGTTGTTCATTTCACAGTCACAGCACTTAATCAACATACATTTGCTGACCAGTGGTGCACAGATGGCTTCATTACATGCCTCCACCATATATACACCAGCAGTTGTGACCAAACAGACCACCGCTACTTTGAGCAGCACATTCATTCTACCTGAGTGGATTAGAAGAAAAGTCTCATCAAACAATGCATTTCAAGAATTAAACAATGCATTACAATAACTAGTCATTTTTAAAGAACAAATTACAACAGATTACATAGTGCACTGAGAACTATGTTTGTTTTTAGACCATGCTAAACACTGTGACAAAAAAGTAACACATTACAGAATTGGTGCCCAAGAGAGAGACTCTCCATGTTAAACAGATCTACAGACCACCATAATTTAATGGTGTCCTCACCAGCAAGCACTAAACCCTGCTCATGTAGACCATACATACCATGGGATTTGTTCCTGACAAATTTGTAACGCTTACTGCCAGCCACTGTTAACTTTATGTCTCTCATTTACTAGTGGAACTGCTCAAATGGTTTTCACATTTATTTTTTTAATATTTAACCTTCATTTGCAAAATTATCAGAACTTTAACTCACTGGAGACTGACCTATTTCTGGCAGTCAGTACTGCTGGGACTGATCTAAAAAATGGCTGCCACCCCACTGGGACTGAGGATTTTGGGCTGTTTTCAAAACATCACTGCATGTGTAAAAGTTGATGCTTTTATATGATTTTTTGCACATAATAAGACAAACATGTGTTCTAACAGAATATGAAATCAGATTTTTATGCATACAGTAGTTTTTTCTGGAAAATTAATTTTGTGACCTATATAAAATGCAGATGGACCACCTCGCTTGTTTTGCCTTACTGCAGGTCATAAGGGTACAAAGGAAGGTTCAGAATCACTGTCCTCATCATGATTATTCAAATTCTCAAGTTCTGAGTCGGTAGACTCAATGTCAGAGCCATCTGCCATGAACTCTTCCACCACTTCTCTTGCTGATCTGAGCTGCCGCCGAGACATTTTGGCATAAAACGATCGGTTTGAATTTCGAAAAATGCTTCGCATTCTCCAAATGGGAAGTGACGAAATATGCAAGAAAATTGTGTAAACATACTCACAGAAGAGTTGTACAATATTTACGAGCAAAAACAAGGACTGGATTTGCTTACAGATAATTAATTCTGTAGGACGTGTATACACGTTGTCAGTCTCCAAGCGAATAATGGCAGACAACGTGTATACACGTCGTTAGTCTCCAGTGAGTTAATAGTATGCATATTCAACCGTGTTCAACAATAAAATTCTTTTTCATACAATATCCAACATTGTAGGAAGTGACTGGATTGTACATAAGCAGCGAGTGACTGGCATCATCAACATCTACGACACCTCAACAAATTTGTTGTTTGTTGCAGAGGACTGATAACTTATGTTGGTCTGCTCAAAAAATGTCAGGATGTCAATTCAGCAAATCAGTTGTATTACTAACAAAAAATACTATGCAATCCAGGAAATACAAAATTTCTTGCTGATGCCTTCATGAATAGGACATGCCAATAGTGGCAACAGACAAGAGTAATTTAGTCTCCTCTCTATACTGCTTATGTAGTCTACATTATCATCTCGGCCTTGATGAGTTAACACTAACACATCAGTGTCTGTTCTAAAGATGTTAGAAAACTACAGCATATATAATATATGTTATAACTGTAAGTTACAAGAGATTAAAAACTGACTCATATTAGTCTAGACGTCTAGCATTCTAGGATGGATTTCCATATGTGTAACTCCTACAACGAACTTCTGACCTGTACCAATGAACATACAAAAGAGAGATTATTTTGATGGGGCTGGTATAAAAAAGATGGGCTTTGCTTTTTGTGAATATGAGGGAGGGATAAACAAAGAAAGAGAATTGGTATTGTATTGTTTTTGGATTTCCCAAGTTGACCCGAGTATCAAAATGTTTGCCGAGCTGAAGCACAGTGCGTAAGTTTAATATTCATTAAATTATTTTATTATTACGCCTAGGGCTAGACAGAAGCAAAAGCATATTTTAAAAAAATTATTTCACACACTTCATACGATACTGAAATAGCATTTGACGATTTGATGTTTTGGGAACCTCTTTGCAATTATTTGATCAACAATTGATATGATATTTTTCAATGTATTGCCACACATATGGAAATCCTCCCACATTTTGACATCCGACGCAACTCCGTGTTGTAGCAAAGAAAGACTGCCTACTCAGAGTCAGACTTAGACTGCTCTGAGTTGAGTCTGAGTGTCATTCTCACGTTCCATTCATACTAATTTAATGTCTCACGGGCCTTTTTGGCTTGTCTACTAAAATCTTGCCAAATTCAAGAAATGCCTATAAAATACCTGTTCTGGTGAACAGATTTTCGTCCAGGTAATGATGATTTTAATCGCAGTTTCGAATTTTCTAAATCAAGACGACCTGTGCTCAAAACAATGCTGGTCCTCTCCCAATTTTGTGTACATAATGAAGAGGAACCGGAACTGCTGTCTTATGGTTATTTTGTTCTGGTAATAACTAATAATTCTCTCTTGCATAATATCCAAAACAAAACATTGAGTTTGCCACAGCCTTCATGATTATTGTATTGCGGTACACTGAGAAGATGATTTCATGGTTAAGGATTAATTGCAATAGAAAGGATTCAAAATTTCGAAAAAAAAACCAAAAATAACAGAATTTTGAGAAATACGCTAGTTCAGGGAGCATATCAAAATAGTATGGATTAATCGATAAACTTGTTTCTTTAGAAGGAAGCTCTAAATGTTTGTAAACAAATGGGCATATTGGAAGTTGGATTTGCTTCTCGCTGATGACGGTCACATTCTTGGGACTCGATCTCACAAAATCAAAGTGTGTTCCCATTCAGTGCTAATTAACCAAGTAGCAAAAGTAGCATAATGCTACGGACCCCATTTAGAGGTATGAAGATGCCAATTATTAGATTTTCCACCTCTCATTAACTTATCCTGGGGCTGGGGTGCCGTTTCAAAATACTTTCCAAATATGTAGTTTAGCTCTTCGGGAGGAATTCCATATGTGTGCCAGAAAGATTTCCACATGGAACACATCGAACCAACAACATACCCTAACACTAACCCTAACCCTACTCTAACCCTAACCCTAAACCTGACACTGGGTTAGGGTTATGGTTAGGGTTAGGGTATGTTGTTGGTTCGGGGTGTTGCTTGAGGAAATCTTTCTGGCACACATATGGAATTCCTCCCAGCTCTTCCTCCAAATTTTGACACAAAGAAAAATGCACCTGAACCAGTTAGATTTTGAGAACTTAGGCAGTGAAGCAGACACCCTAATATTTTAGGCCTTTTCACTCAGTAAACAGGGTAACCTTACCCACCTAGCAACAATCACAAATTTTATACTTGAGTGACTAAACCTCACCTATTCTGAGTCTACACATATATTTGCACC
>JAWQUT010000013.1:1051941-1067110 GCA_033807755.1 Ellobium chinense | reverse complement strand
TATGATTGAAATCAAAATTGCCTAGCGCAATGATTGGTCTAAACAACAGGCTTGGCCAATCATTAGCCGAGCATATCAATCCCATCTTCCTCCCGTCGCATTGTCACATCTCCACTGCATCCTTCCCTACCCTGCTTCTTGGCCTACTGCGCAACTAGTTTGTACCGGTAATCCTACCGGTAAATTACATAAGCGAGACAGCGAGATTGTTTGTTACGTAGCCTAAACGTTTGAGTTCCTCGCCGCTGAAAGTTTTATTGCGGACAAAAGGATTGCGAGGGCTTAATTGCAGGTTGGTTACCTCGTTAGGGCTGCGTTTAACGGATTTTGTGCTCGTTATATGAAAGGCAAGTTTACTATTACACAGAAGGAAGAAAAACGGGGATTTTCATTTTGCTCAGTACATGCGAGAACTCGTTTTGTCCGTGCTCGTTATATTCGAGTTTCACCGTATTTGTGCTTGCATTGCACTTTGCAAAATTTCCACTTTTTATTACAAATAGGTGATTGCCCTATCTATGAAGTCACACAAACTTATCTGCCCTGGAGTTCAGAGGTTGCAAGCTGTTGCCTGCCAGAGTTTCCATACAGGACAAGGAGATGCACTGCTGTAAGACACAATTTTTCTATGCCAACACAACTGACTCTGCTTAGTTGTTGCATTATGAGAGTGTAGAGAAAATGGAGCGTACAGTTAAGAGGAACAGTTTGTTCTCAACGTGTTGAAACATTTTTTTTTTGAAATGGTGAAGAGAAAAGTATGATTAAGTCTGAAAGTGCATGCCATCTGTGTAGTTCTTTGTTACTGTTGTTCGTTGTTTGAGATCTCCTTCCTAGCTTTTAGCCTCTGTGTATCAAGTTTGTCACCACTGTCTGTGATAAATCTGTAATGTCACATTATATGTATAAATCAATACTGACCTAATAAAGTTATTGTATTACACTGCATTGTATTGTTTTGTATTGAACTGACATTTTTATCATGTGACAGAACACCGTAAACTGTTGTCCTACCTTCCCCCTTAAGTTTAGAATTATAGAAACAAAGAATTTATGGATTTTCCTGTAGTGCAGCTGTGTCATTTCTGACATCCAGTTTGAAGTTAGTACTTTATTTGTTCCTGAACACTTGAAACTGCTGTTCTCACCCCACCCCCTCTACAGAAACTAAGAATTTATGGATTTCCCTGTAGTGTGACTGTTTCATTTCTGACATCCAGTTTAAAGTTTCTGTTTGTTTACTCTTTTACACATCTTCTGTTGCAACTGTTCCGCAGGCCTGCAGCCAACAGATCAACATTTCAGTGTCCATACTGCTCTCAAGCTAATCTTTTATGCTCCCAACTAGTTGATCACTGCAATACCATGCACCAGCACATAAAAAAGAAAGTGGTGAGTTTTCCCTGAGAACTTTTTGTATTGTATTTAGCCAGCAGTGTGTAGACATTGAGAACTACAAACCCCTTTTTTTTTTTTGGGCATGTCAAGCTTCTTTTAAGACTATGGAAATTAAGCTGAAGTGGGAATCACAATCTTTCCTCATTTCTGCGAGCTGTTTTTAGGAAGAGATAAAAGGAGTTTGTCTCCATTAATAGCAATGGTGAGATATTTTCATTTCCATGTCAAATATGATGCCATTTCATTTATGTGTCTGGTAAACTGTGTTATGAATGGCATTATATTCTTTATGGGTCACATTATTGTTATGAAGGGAGATTATCCTCACTGTCTTTACAGAGTTGCTGGAGTAGTATTAAATGGGAATCACAGCTAACTCCTAGTGTTAAAAAGTGTAAAGAGCTGACAAAATCTTCTCTAAGGATTCAAAATGGTGCTTTATTCAGATGCTGATAAGTGAAAATTATCTTTATCGGTATTCATGTTTGATAGATTGATCTCACACTCCGTAAAGACTGAAAACACTCACTGCTTGGTGTACACCGATGGGAATTCCCCATATCCTCACATCACCTTACATCATTTCTACCAAGTTTGCCACATCATGTTTTCAAAGACTGATGGCAGTATTCTAGAACGGTCTCACCTACTGCTGCTCCTAACCTGCACCAAGCGCTTGATGAGAGCATCTCAAAATATTGCTGATAAGGATTTCACGCATGTCCTCAGCCTAACCATTTTATTGAAGTCCCATTAGATTAGTAGGATTTATGTTTTATTGAATACAAACTTAACAACAACAATGTTCCCTTACACACTACAGCATGAAGTGGAAATGTGTAGTTCAAAAAACCAGGATTAGCTGTGGACAAGTCTTATGACGAAACACTATGAGTAAAGCATTCAGGTTAAGTCATTAGGAAAATAATAATAATCATCCATTGTGTGCCAGCAGTTCTTGCTTATTTTGTTGCCAGTCCTGATCTTGTATTTATGTAAGAGATCAATACAGTTTGTTTGTTACTCTACAGGTGTGTCCCATATGTGCATCTATGCCATGGGGGGATCCAAATTTCAAGAGTGCAAACTTCATTCAACACCTCAATATGCGACACAAGTTTGAGTATGATACATATGTGGTGAGTCTTATTTCTGTTTTGACGTTTACAGGAAGCGCACATTCCTCTGGTTAATTGTAACTTCTTGTGATCTTGGAAAAAACTTGCTGTTAAAGGAGTAGCAGTTGTCCAGTGACTGTTCTTAAATAAAGAAAATACAATGGTCTGTTTCTGAAAACTGTTGAGAGAATCAGTGGAAGTTGTTAAAAAGCAGATTTGGGTGAGAAGAGTTAATGATCTTTCTGACTAAGTTTTGTAATGGAGGTCAAGGGCATGGTTAAGTAAGTTTGGGGAACCTGCTGGAAAGTTAACTTGCCCCAAAAGATGGAGTGCAGTTGTGTATGATACTGTAATTTGAAGTTGACTCAATCTTTGATCTCATAGGACATTTTTTTAAAGTCAGGACAGAATGAGTGTGATATTTAACTGGGACCAGAACCGTAGTGTGCCATACATGACATTGCAGTAGAACTATTTATTGTAATCTGAAAGATGCTCACTGCATCTGAAACAAATATGAACCTTTAGCTATTTAGTGTGATCATGAACTTTTGCCCTGCTTTGGCTGATTTTAATTGTGAAGGTCTTACTGTTGATCAGAAATCCTAATGTCTAGAGTCACTGGGCAGATCTTGGTAAGCCCTGGGAAGCTGAAAGTAGAGTTC
The DNA here is from genome assembly GCA_033807755.1 of Ellobium chinense. Taxonomy (NCBI): domain Eukaryota; kingdom Metazoa; phylum Mollusca; class Gastropoda; order Ellobiida; family Ellobiidae; genus Ellobium; species Ellobium chinense. The sequence goes on along the minus strand of JAWQUT010000013.1, from coordinate 1,063,929 downwards.
AGTTAACACAGCAGCGCTTAACTAAAAATCTCAGTTAACCTGAACAAAGGAGAAAATCTCTGTCAAAGAGCCTCTTTATTCACAGGGGAATACTTCAACAAACCCGACACTGAAATTTAGGGAGCCTTTGATAAAACAACTTTCGTGTCCGTGAGAAAGAAAAACAAATTTACCAGACATAGGAAAGAAGTGCTGGAGAGAAAAAAAAAAGTACCCCTGCCATTGCAAATTCCCTCTTGTTGATGAGGAAGTGAAGATGAGTTAGCTGTTATGTCAGTCAAAGCTGATGGCAAAGCATGTTCCTGAAACACAGGTGCCGTTGAAGTTCTGACCTCAGAGGACACATTTACAGAAATTTATTAATGATTTGGATGATAATGTTGAGCAATAAAAACTGACAATAATTACCTTGAGTTGTATGGCATCAGAATATAATGTATCGCCCACCAAAGATCGGGTGGCATTTATTTGTGGATTCACAAACAGTGATTACAGGTAGAATAGTGTTTGTTGAAAACTTCTTATCCAAAGGCCATAAACCTATCTGTATTTAGAAAGAAGGAATGGAGAAATAATGAACAGAAGTTTGACAGTATGGGATGTTTCAGATAGGGATGTGGATGTGGCACATTTCTTTTTGGGATGCAATGTATGCTTAAATCACTTGAATGCCATGCACCCGAATTTGATACTAGCAGGGTCAATTCAGCTGCAAGAACTCACTTGCCATTGACGCACAGAATGAGATAAAAAAACAGTAGTATTTTGCTTTGTTATTTTCCTGAATCTTCTACAGAAATGTTTTGTGAGGTCATTTTCTGCTTCCATGAGAGTTCATCTTTTCACCAAATTTGTCACACAACCTCACAAATGAAGTTTGGCAGCCATATAGGCATAAAATAAATGTCAAAGCCATTTTTTATTTCTTTCTTGACCAACTGGAGCCAAAGAAATGACTAGGGCCTAGCGGCCGATTTCAAACCCATCTCAGTCAAATAAAGAAAACTAATTTTTTTTGTACTTTGTATATTTTCAGGATTATGATCAAGATGATGAAGCAATGTTACAAGTAGCAATTCAGTCTTCTATACAAGACTTCTAGCACACTGGTACTAGTGAGAGCTAACAGCCAGCTGTAGAAAGAGAGTGCAGAAAGAGTTGGAATGGAAGGACAGGAAATAGAAAGAGAGAGAGAAATAGATATTGCTCATCTAGGTGGAATATGACGAGGGTCGTAGTATTTGTTGTTTCCACTGCAAACGTATTAACTTTCAAGGCTTTTTAGAGCATGCTATAGCACCTTGCGATGGGAATGATGATTAGTCAGTATTGATGACCTAATTTCTCAGCATTTTCTTTATCCGATTTTCCAATGTCTATACCAACATCATTTGACACATTAAACTTTTTATCACATACTTTTGTCCATTATTATGTGCTCTGTAGTAGTTTTATTTAGTTTAATCCTGGGTATATATGTCCATCATCTTACTGCCCAATTTTAAACTGTTGAAAAACTTAGTAACAACCCATTTTCTCATAGTTTTATGTCATCTCAGTAGATTTTTTTTTATCTGACTGGAAGTCATATGAATCCTTCATGTTTCAGAAACACATTTGAACATGTTTATTATGAAAATTTGTTGAGATTGGTAAAAGTGTGACCTCACTGAAGGCTCATCAGTTTCCACACAGCTGCCCAGTGAGACTGACCTAAAAATGGCTGACTATACACTTAGGTAACATAAATTTTTTTTTTGCTTTTGTGTTGATTGTCACAGGATTGCCATACTGACATGTTCAATTTTTAAAAAAATAGATCTGCTACATGAACCACATGAAGCATAGGAGAGTTAAACCAGCTTGGTGTATGTGCAGGATGTTTTATTACATCACTACTGTTCAGCCAGTTTTAAGGTGAACAAAAAATGGGTCATTTTCCTGCAATTAACTCCCTTGAATCTGCTAGGTAAGTTTAGTACCTTTCACTCTATTTCATGATTTCATGCAGCAAAGTTCAGCAGCATAGTTCCTTGAGGTAATTAGCCATGACATGTGGTAACTTGCAAATGGGATATTTTGTTATTTATCTTTGTTAATTTCAAGACATTCCTCATGTTATAGTTTGATTAACATCACTTTAAAGCACTAGAAATTTTTTTTATGATACCTCAGAGAATAATCATGTGCAAGTACTTACTAGCCTCTACAGTTGATAATGATATGTTCACAATTGATTCTCAGATTTAGAAAGCCAAATATCAGAAAGTCTTTTCACCCAGAATGAGATTTGAGAGTTACCATTTTTCACTTTTGAGGAAAATGACCCATTGCATGTTGGTGGTCCTCAGCCAAACAGTGTTATGCTGTCTCCAGTTTTCAGTGATTAAATCTACACTTTTCTTACATTCGAACATCTATCTCATACTGGTTACAACGAACTTAAGACATGCTGATAATAACACAGCTCAGGGGTACCTTTCCAGTGTTCACTGAAATAAACCACAAGGAGAGCTGAAGAACTTAGGAAACCACACACACATTGTCCTGCATTTAGCAGTTTATTGAAAATAAAAACAAAAGCCAGTTGAAAGACTACAGGTAATATGTACATCCCTTTTCTGTCCTATCTTAATTCGACTTCTGCAATTTTGTTATGACCATGTTGTCAATGAACACATATGACATTGTATTCTGCATTAGTTTAGAGAAAAATGGGAATGTACGCAGCCTTTCTACAAGTGTGAAAAGACCAAATTCCTGATAAAATGTTGTACCTTTACTTTTTCAAGTTCGTAAATAAATTCTAATACTGAACAAAATGAAAACTTTGATCTAATCTGTGGAACATAAAGCTAAACCACACACAGCTTTATCGCATTAAACAGCTATAGTAAAAAATATATGCTACTTTGAAAAACCAAAGGTTATGGATGGATCATTTTCTTTGTTCACTCTTAACCATTTACCCCCTACAGTTGCCGCGGGTCGCCGCTATCAGTAAACCCCTACAGTCGCCGCGGGTCGCCGTTTTAAATTTGTTTCGTTACGGACGGCATTGCACGTTCTGAATATCGCCAAACAGAAATAAAACTTGTGGAATCGGAAGCTGCGGAAAACGAACTTCCTTCCAGTGTTTGTTTGGAGAAAATCGGGCGAATGGTTGCTTCTCTGTGATTTTTTGAAGTTGTCATAGACTTTTTGGCTTTTTTTTGAGGTGATGGGGGATGCTTTACACCTCTATCGTGAAGCTTTATGATGGAAACATGTCTGAGACAGTGAATGGGTGCAACCTGTGCCGGATTAGATTTTTTTAAATAAATTTTTTTTTTTAAAAAGTCATATTTTTTTTAGAGTTATCTCTCTTCTCTTAGGGATTGGGAATTCGTCTTGGGCAGGTGGCTTAGGGGGTAAATGGTTAAATATATTTTTTCAGTTTCCTCTGAATAAATCCACCAACTGCCATGTGGCAACAGGGCTACTATTTGGACACTTAACTTCCACTTATTTCTTTGCTGCGCTGACATTTAATCTCTAACTAATGAACAATTTATTTCAGTGAAAAAAATCGTTACAGATCATTCTAATAAGACATTCATTGTTTCTGGCAAACCCTGATGGGGATTTGGGCCTCGCCGAGACATATTTGTCTGATAAATTTTCATGTGTACTTGTTTTAACCAAGAAATCTTAACATCTCATACATCCTGTCTGGATATACAGTTTTAAGGATGACAAAACAAAACACACAAAATAAATCCTTGATCTTAGAGCAAAAACTTGTGTCCTTTTTTTCACTGTGCTTTGAATATGTTGTAGTGTAGTGTCTCTACTGTTGGCTTTTTCGACACATAAAATACTGCTTTTCACATTTCATACTCAATCCATAATCCCACTTGCAGATCAGATTAAAGCTCATAAATCTTCCATGATATGGCATAAGTGCCGTCTCCCATCACGCTTTATAATGACTGTGAAACTTGCCTCAGGAACAGATGACCACTTCGTATTCTATAATGATACAGACGAGTGCAGATGCTGAAACAGATAACACTTCTGTCCCTCTGCCTTATCAGCAATATGTTTGTAACAAACCTACACAAAGCATTTTATGATTGACATGGTATAATAAGAAGCAGTGAACAAAAGTGCATAAATCTCACCATCTCAGTGGATACACTATCAAAAGGCATAGCCTTCTAAAAATGACGTGGTAATATTTGTTACTTTCCTCATTATTGTGAATTTAATCATCATGGAAAGTAGATCTTCACAAAGATTTTACTTTTAGGTCCTTATTACCTGCGTGACTGCAACCATATTAGAGAACTACCAAAGCTTTCATCACACAAGATCTGATAGACATCAAATGTAAATTGTCAATTGTGGCTGGACCTGAGAGGATAATCAAATTAAGAAACAATACAGCCCAAACCATACAGATACTAGTCCAACATCCTTCCCTGAAACACTGGCAAAAAAAGCCATGACAGTTTGTTGAGCATTTTCATTTCTCATCTTAATCCTCGTGATGCGGTGATAGTATATATGCTACCGAGCGCTTGCTTTCGTTCAGTGCGGCAATAGTATTTATACACATTGCTCAACCAACCTCTACCTGTGGCGATCGTATTAAGCAGCTACGTATCCTGGCAACGAGTGCTAACTGTTAGGCATTGTGCACTGACCCGCTATAACACTGGTAAAACTAAGTCACACAGCCAGCAAGCTGCATAGCGCGTGATCAGCTAGCGCTACTAGTGTTAACATACCCCTTGTCAAGGCTCAGGATGGGTAAACATCACGTGACACTAGGGAACAACAACTGTGGTAATACATCACTTTGATAAAAATGAAATTCTAGGCTCACAGGTCTTTGAGAGGTACAAGGCATCTAAGGTGCTTTAAGAGCCATGGCATCTGAGGCAACTGTCCCATGATTAATGCACTCAGATCACACCGTCCCCCTAAAACCATCAAATTTTTGCAGAATTCTCTTCCAAATACAGTGTACAGTAGAACCCTGTTAACACGAACATGGTTTAACACACTCCCCAGCTTAGCACACTCCTATCAAAAGCCCCACTTGCTTCCCTCCCTACAAAATACACTCAGGTTAACACATCATTCTGATAACACAAAGTGTGGTCCTAAAAGTGGGTGTTTTCTCTGGGATCCATAGTACCATGTACAGTTACATAATGTATAACATGAACTCATAATAATCAGCCATTCTCATTTTCATCCACTGTTTCTAAACTGTTGGCCCAGTCGGAGAGACGCTGTATTTTGCTCTGTGACAATTGTCCCAGGAATCTGGTAAGAAATGTCTGCACTGTATGCTGGTGCACTTTCATTCCCTGTTCCACAGCACTTGATAGATATGAAAACGCTTGGCTCCATTCACCTTCTTTACCTGGACAAATATATAACAAAGGATGCTATCAATAAGGATAAATCTGTTTGTCTGTGCCACTCACTAAACACGATTTTCATATGAAATGACAGTTTGAGCACTCAGTACCTCTGTCCACTTTTCTAGTCACAAATACATCTGTGGCCCAGGCCGCATTTCAAGATCTAAGAAGAGAGAAGCCTCCAAAGAAGGCTGTGAAATTTGTTGGATATCTAGGTTTAGCTCACTTCCTCTAGAAAGTGAATGCATGCACTCAGCTCTTAAATTGTAAAACATAGTCCTGATCTAACTTGCCTTATGGGCAATTCCCGTAGCAACCACCCTAAATATCACTTTTTCTGGCCATGTATTTCATAATGTAGTGGTTTGTATTGTTAGGCCATGTCCTTCTTACGTACTATCTGTGAAAACTATCAACAATTTAGAAATTTACCATGAGCACAGAACAAATATGACCACAAAATAAATCCACATTATGAAAATATGAAGTGGGAATTAAAAAATAACTTGCCATGTCAAACATATATAAAGAAAGCAATCTTCTGACAGATCAAAAGAAATCAATTCGTAAGTGCAGACATATGAACAGAACACTTGAATAAACATACATAAAAAATACATGACTGAATTCAAAACTAAACTTGCAGTTAAACTTCTATTTGTTTACTGCATAAAGTCTCACTTTTTGTTGTTCCACACTACATTCATGTGAAGTGTAAAATGTAGCAATTGTTGTTTTTTGGTTTTTTTTTTTTGCAAACAAAAACATTGACACTGAATAAAAAAGAGAGACCAAAGAAAACTAAACATATCTGACCTAACTGACAGCAATCTGTAAATCAACAACAGAGGGTGGCACTCACTTTTGTGCTGTATAAGACCATCAAATACACTGGCCTTAAGACCAGACTTTATGTGAGGCAGTTCCAGCAGCCACAGCAACACAGCATCTCTGTTGTGGTCCATCTCTAGTGGTGATTGAAGCAACTTTGTTACCTGAAATGGTTTAAAAACAAATTTTGTAAAGAGTTTGGCAAATATCACGTGGGCCAAAAAAAAATGTTTATATAATATCAACATTTAATACCCTCAACAACTCAGATCTTATCCAACTGAAATTTGGCACAAATTAGCAGATGTATATTATCTGCTATAGTTATATCACCACCACCACACTGAAAACGCATGTCTAACCACAGCATTTATGGTGCATATGTCTGTCTGCCCAGAAAATTGTGGTTGCAATTTATAGCAAATTTCCGTGTTTTTGAGGCCTAGTTGCAGTTTTGCGAATTTCCACAAATTTAGATATTTTCTGCAAATTTGGTGCAGATTTTGATTTTTGGTAAAAAAAAGTACACTTTTTCTGCCAGTGTCGCAATACCGTGGGAATAGGAACAAAGAAAATGTGTTCCATTTCTACATATTTGCAACATTTCAGTAGTAAACAATACGACATATGATGAACTTATGAAGCTATTTTTGCAAATTTTAGTGCAATTTTTACCACTCTTTGCGTGCAAATGTTGCAATTTTTGGTGCAAGTTTTAGGGGTTTGAAAAGCAATTTTCCATGGGGACAGATATCTGATACACCTTCACATTTTGACATGAAATTTCAATTTTTTTAGCTGTGATAAAACTATAAAACCAAAATTAATGAAATCTGCAAAATTTATAGATTACCTCTGTCTATTAATGTGCTTGAGATGTTATACCAGTTTGTTTTTTTCAATTCAATTTTTGGACTTTGAATTTCTTGGCCTCTCCACTATGTGAATATAGTAGACCACATTTGATTCAAACAATCTTATTAAAATTCACTGTAACTAAGAAGTGCTCAAACCCCGTCCAGATTTTACCCCTAAACTGTAATGAGAGCTATCATTTATAGACACACATTCATAGATCTTCTTGCACATTCAGTTAGACAAATTGCAGAAGAAATGATACCCTTATTACAAACTAATAATGGCATCTGCCCAATGAATGATTCACTGGCTCAGATTAAAAGCTTGTTTGTACTGTTTCAAACCTGTCTAATAAAATGCAAGCTCTCTTGAGAGTATAAGTGTTGTGGAGCTGCGGGTATCACCATGCTGGCTTAGCAAATTCTGAAGTTAGAAGAGATTTTCCCAGTTTGACATCCTAAGGACTTGAATTGTAAGCTATTCCATAATATTAGGTTCTGGCAGGGCCATCTTTATCCTACAAGCCACTAACATGGGAATGCACAAAGTGAACACTGGTGATCTGAACATATCCCAGAGCACAATGATAACCTCACCTGGGCAGGCACCATCTTTTTAACTTCTTCATGCTCCTGCAGAACAGCATCGGCTCTGTCAAACTTCTCTGCCAGTACAAAGCACCGCCACAGAGATGCTCTGGCTGAGGTGACAGGAGGGTCACTTTCCTCAAGATCCTGAACAAACTTCTCAATCAATGGCAGATGATGTCCAAAATGCTTAATGGTCTGAGATGGAAAAGATATTAATATACATGGATCAGGGTGAGGTCCATATAAAACAATGAACCATGTCCTTTCCGATTGCTCTATCCTAAATGATCTACATTAGAGGTTTTTCCCACCTAAACTGGACGTTGAAAATACCCTGTCCTCAGATCCCCAACAACTGGAAAAAAAAAACCTGCACCTACCATACGATGGCATACCTGAAGAGTTCAAATCACTGCTTTGGGGCTTGCAAACTATTTCAGGAAAAGCACTAGTTTCACCAAAGGACATTATTCAGGTGAATGTGCAATATGATTTCTTGATAGACTGAAGTGGACTTAAACTGGAAATGATGATGACAGTGAACATGATATGCTATTGCAGCAGACATGGAGAAGAATTTTGCCCTAGAATTTACAGATTCACAGCGGGCATGTGGATGTATATGTGTGTTTACGGATGTGAATGGAGTTTCTATGAGTTTCACATACGTTCTGTACGCTTTTCAAACGAGTATGTGTGCATATCTGAGAAAACGTAAATTTATCTAAGGGTCTAGAGAATTAGGTAAATGCAATCTATTATTGTTATAAACATAAATATGAACAAGGCAAAAATGCACTGGTGGAAGAATCATATAAATGTTATAAGGGCATTTGTTAAATTCATGCAATGATACCCACCATAACTGCTAACAGGGTAAAGAACATGTCAGCATCATTAAAATCACGGGTGCTATGGTAGATGATTCGCAACATGATGACTCCCTCCTCAATCCTCCCACTGTTAAAATATGCGTCCCGAAGACAATGATAGAAGCGAAGATTGGTGGAGAGTCCTTGATCTTTAAGAAACTCATGAAGCTCTAGTAAACAGTCAACCTGTTAAAGAAAGCAATAATCCCAATACAAATCATTTTTTGTCATAATAGTCTGACATGAAACTAAAGAAATCAAGATTTGTTTGAGACTGCAGTCAATATTTTTTCACACACAAAAAAAAGTCACATCTAAACTATAAATAGTCATTCTCACGCATGTTAAGAAGTAGGACAGACTTAACTGTACATCCTATCACATTTTCCTGAGGAATAAACTAGACATGTTGGCTTCGTGGTTAAGTTGTAGACAAATAAATACTTGTATTTCTTACTTTATACTTCTAAGAAGTTAATTTCAGCTTATGGCCAAAAGGCTCAAATTATGCTGTAAGAGGCAACAAAAAGAATTATCAGTTGATAACAAACTCTTCATTTTAAGACATGATATTAGTACTTCTATGACACAATTAGCCACAAATTAATGAAAGTTGCTTAATTGCATCCTCTGCCTCACTGCAGTTTTTCCGCTGCAATGAAGCAGAATCGATTGTAACATATATAAAATGTAGTCTACACTGGTTTTTCAAAATGAAAGTTCATTAACAGTATCTTTACTATATACATATAATATTCCATGAGAAGATCAACACTTATTCAAATAATGCTCTCACATATTGTTCCATGTGTTTGTTTGTTTTATGGATAAGCTGTAAAACACTATAGTATACAGCTTTATAAAACAATCTTCATAAAGGGTAATAAAAGTCCTGTTGTTATATTTCCCATTTGAAAAATTTGTGAATAAGTACAATTGGAGTACCAACCTCTCCTAAATTCGCTAACTGCTGCAGTAAGTCCAAAATGACATTCTTGTCTGGCTCTACCCCGTTTCTCACCGACTCCTTCAGCAATTCCACTGCATCCTCCATTTCCCATATCTGCATGAGGCCCTTCAACTGCTTTTCTACACTCACTGTCGGCAAAAGCTTGCCCTCTGCTGAAAACAGATGTGGCATCAGCTGCTGCAGGCGCCTGTTAGATGGTGTCCCACGAGCAGGTGGAAACACTTTTGATCGAGTTGGTACCGGTCTGTGCACATAATTATCCACCGCCTCTGATTGTTTGACAAGTTTTAAAAGATCTTCTAATGTGGGTTTATGATCTCCATTGTACAGTCTTTTGGAGCATGAAGCCTGACATAAAGCCTGCACTGCCTGTCTGACATGTCTCAATCTAAGTGAATGCAACATTGTCTTCCTGTGATATTACTGTCCAGTACAGGTCAAACTCAGTGTGGCCAAAAGTACCTCATTATCAAAGCTTTTCAACAACTGACTGCTATAATTAAAAGCTTCTAACTGTTAATGACAAAGTGATCACCAACTTATGGAAGAAATAAAGATAGTATTTGCTGAATACGAAAGGATAATTCCAACCCGGCCAGAAATACCTCCTTGATTTCATGCATTTTATTAATAGTGTGGCTAGCCTGAAGACTAAGTGATCAGGATTGTTGATCTGCTCTCTTCAAATGCAGGGTGAAGTTTATGTGGCAGTGTAACAAAAATGAGAACTTGAGTGAGGAAATGCTGAAAAACAATAAACAGGAAAATTACAATAGTCCATTATATTATAATATTCATTGTAATTTTGATTTTATAGCTTACTGTTGATTCATAATGATTAAAAAAGTGACCACCAAAAATGCTATATTATATATAAAGTACGAATGATGCCTTTTTTTTTTTTTTTATGGGGACAGTAGTGCAGCCGCAACAGCCAAAAACTTTCATGTCCAGTAGATGTATGTTTAAGTGCACCTTCATGACCACATTTTTAATAATTTGGAATCCAACTTTGGTTGATATTTAAAAAATCTCTTTACAAATGCTGTTTCTCTCCTACATCTACCTTTTTTGGCCCTCTGTCCACCCTTAATCCCAGACTTGCTTGTGTCTTATTCTTACCCCTGTCACAATCCCTAACCCTAACTACAACTACAAACCCCTATAGTTATACCCATAGATGTTCTAATATATTGTACATCTATGGTTATACCTGAACTAATATAATAGCCAAACTCGTGCATCCATTATAAAGAGTGGCCTGATTTTGCCAGTTAGGGTTACGGGCTGGGTTAAAGGAAAGAAAACACTCTTAGGATAGAATGTATTGTCTAGGGACTCATCCAAAGGTGTTTTTCCTTCCGTGACACTCTGCCATAATCCTAGTAAGTAGTCCTCTAGAGATTTAGACTAACCTTTCCCCTTGATCCACACCTTGCCTTGGGTTAGCCCCACTCCTAGAATTTTGTCCGCATCTTAGACAGTCCTGGAATTCTGCCACTAAATAAACTGTCAACGTGCTTCGAGACTCTGTGAGCAGAGTTGTCGCTGTTCTTGATTTTTCTGTGATGGGGACTCTAGGCTGGATAACGAGTGCTTCGTCCACGAAGTTGTTTTGGTTGTTCAATGTAAGGGAGGTTATGCTCATAATTTTACTGTCCTCTCAGAATTCCGAGTAGTGTACCTTTAGGTATGATGGTATGACGATGCCAATGATTTTTTTTTTCCACTGCTGGCTAAACTATAATAATGTAAGATTTTACACCTCTCATTAACTTGTCCAGGAGTACCATGCCAAAATACTTTCCACACTTTTTAACATTTCCTTAAAATTTTGACTCAGAAAAATGTCCCTAAACCAATGACTTGAGTGGCTATACCTCACCTATTCTGTGTCTACAAATATATTTGTGTACCGGTACACATTTATTTAAGCCTTTGACATTGAAATCTAACGTCCGTGGCCTATTTTCTGATTTTATAGAGACTATCTAAAAATTCCATACCAAAGTGTCAGGTAGAGCTGTCATCGTCATACCTTCAGCAATAATTTTCAAAAACTCGTCCCCACATTTACTTATTTCTTACTAATGTTTTAAATAGTCAATGATGATGAATTCTCCACTGCCGAAGTGTCTCTTTCTTGCTTCTTTAATGACAGAGGATGATATTCCTGTGATAAGGTATATTTGCAGAGGGGCACAGGAATGTGATGAAGTTTCTGACTGACTGGGATGAAATGGATGAGGTACTGATAGATTTTTATTAGTTCCGTTGAGAATATGCAACTGTCAGCCATCAAGTACATTCATTTCCTCACAAAATGGTGCATATGTTACTGAAATATCTGTCTCAGATAATTCTTATGGACCAATCTAAAGTTTGATATCCCTCAAAATTGCCAATTCTCTTGATGAGATACTCTATGTATGAGCAGGCGAAGAAAGCTC
>JAWQUT010000013.1:1015317-1035560 GCA_033807755.1 Ellobium chinense | reverse complement strand
TGCACTCCAGGCAACCCCATAGGTGCTCCGTTCCCCGATCCAGGATCCAGCGAAGAGTCCATCTACTGATAGTTCCCACAGTTATTTGATCGCGGGCCTTTCGCTCCCTTCCAGACAGTTTGCATTGTCTGCCTTCCCCTTTCTTTATTCCCATCGTCATCATCCGTTGCAGGTGGTTGCTTTCAGAATTATTTGAAATGCTAAATGATTTTAGATATCCGTTTTTATTACCTTAACATCCGGAGGGGCAGTGAACTAGCAATCTGCAAAGTTCGTGTTCTTTAACTGAAACCTCTAAACAAGCTTCTACACTCAGGACCTTCTATTCTCTCTAGCGGGTTAAGACTCGGCCATTCTGTTGCCTGTTTTGCTCATGTATTGCGCCCACAAAATATTTCCTGGGGACGTGGAGTGGAGGCGGACTGTGGCAGGGGGAAATGGGTCGTATATATATCCCAATGTGATGTCGAACTGTGGTGAGTTTTCTTTACTTTGACCAGAACTGTTTTAATAAGCATGCACTTTGTTAAGAGGGATATGCACTATGCAGCTGCGAGTAGCGTCTGCTTGGCTTTTCGGCATTTAGAACAGGAGGGTATATGTTCACAAATAGCATCGTTGTTAAAAAATTTGCAAGGAGGTTTTCATACTTTCAGCTACGAAGTTGCGTCTTGACGGGTTCACGGATCATCCAGAAAGGGAGAGAATGTTCACAATTAGCAACATAACTCAAAAATTTCAACCGAGTTTTCCATACGTTGAATAAGCTTTTGATTGGGGCACAGAAAGGCTTTCACAAACATGACGTGAATCTGGATATTTACATAAAAATTTGGGAGGAGAAGACGGCTCAAATAGTTCGGAAATTGCTACCAAAAAGAAAAAAAAATATTCAAAACAACCGACAGACTGTGACAAGAACTGGAACATTCTATTCAAGCTGCGGAAAAAAACAACAACGTTGCTAGGTCTAGAATGGTATTGAAGTCTAATTCCACCTCTCTAAGTCTTTCCACAGTAGACAGTAGCTAACAAAAGTTTGAAGTGTTTTCTCCATGAACGTTGGTGTAATGACGCCATTTGGGTCCGACTGTACAAGGCTATATGGGCTGCGGTGCTCTTTCTTGGTATTCTACTTCTTAAATTACGAATTGGTGAAGTGCCTTTTCAAATTTGAAAGCTTTTAATTAGTCTATCCAGAAGCCATTGAAGGCCTGAAAACGCTCTGCGTATTAAAACTCTCATCTTGTTTACGTCGTGAGACAAGCTACGTGCAACATCCGCTCCACCCATCCTCAATTCCTTTGCCCCAAACTTAAATTTCTTGGCAGTCTATTAACCCTCTAGTGCCCACTGGTCCATATTTGGCAATCCACACAACCCAGTGGTCCAAATATGGCACGGATGTTTCAGTGCCCGGAAATCCAAATTTGACCCAAAATTTTTCACCTATTAAAATATTGAAGTTGTTCAAAATCAATGTTTTATGCCTTTTGAGTGGCATTTGACGTGTGTATGTAAATTTTCAGAATTTTCCTACCAGTATTTCTATGCCTGGGCACTGGAGGGTTAAAGGATGCATGCACAGTTGCACACCACGGCTCCCTGAAAAACCATGTCCCCGATATAAAAAGTGGGAGGGGAAGACGGTTATGACTTGATAGACTCCCAGAAGAGGAAGCGATGTCCTGAGTTAGCCGGACTTTGTGTCTGTAACAGCGATCTCTTTTATTTCGCTTTCTCTTTATCAAGACCTGCTTATACAACAAGTCAAGTGACAGGTGGCAGGCCTCGCGTGTGTCAGATAATTATAGAGACTGTCTTGGTTTGCCAATCCACTCGCTAACCTCATATTTTAATCCCTTATTATCACCTTGTCCTTTCACAATGCAGAAGACTGAAGCACGAGCCCTCACAGAAATCGTGCAGTGTGCGCAGACACAACTACGTCATTTCCTGCGTAAGAAAGGGGAGGTGAGAACTACGTCAGCTTTCTTTGGGTTTTCTTCATTCTCTGTGAAAACAAATTTTACAGACTGCATTTTTGCAACGCATGATTTCCGCTAAATTTGCTTGTCTGTCCAAAATTTAGACCTATGTAAAGTTATGTAAATATAAACTTACTCAACAAATAAATAAAGCTCAAAAACATAATAACATCAATCTGAGAAATGGATCAGTGCATATGTACCTAATCATAGTCCAATGATAACTCAGTGTTCGTTCTAGTCCAAAGTGTTCGTGCTAGTCCAAAATCTAGGGATTTTCATAGTTATCTAATACGCAACATTTAACTCGCACTTACACGTAAAATAACGCAAATGTTTATACATAGTAGATTCGTCATTAAGACTGCGCTGACGATAGCAATTATGTAGTTTCAATTTACATATTTTTGATGGAGGGTTACGAGAAAGAGGGTGAGGTGTGAGACAAGAGTCACGTATTTTGAAGGGGATGGAAAACAATCTTACTGAATCACGTATCTTAAAGAAAAAAAAAGTGAAAAAAATGAGACAGTCACAGTATTTTGAATGGGAGAGGAGACAGTCACTTTTTTCTTTTTTCAAAGAAGAAGAATGATACAAGTATTTTGCAAGGGAGAGTGGTGTGATAACGTATTTTAAAAGGGAGGTAGGGTAGACAATCACTTATTTTGGAAGGATTGAGAGAGACAATTGTGGAAGAGGGGAAACCGAGTCATGTATCTTGAAGAGGGCTAAAGGAGAGGAGGGTGGGGTGGGGGGGGGGGNGGGGGGGGGGGGGGGGGGGGGGGGGGGGGGGACACGAGTCACGTATTCTTTACGGTGAGGGAGACAAAATCATTTATTTCGAAGGGGAATGGAAAGAGAGAGATATATTTTTAAAGAAATGAGAGACAGAATCACATATCTTGAAGGGGTTGAGAGAGAGTCACATATGTTGCAGGGAAGAGGACGACGGTCACACATTTTGAATGAAAGTAAAGGAGATGGTCACGTGATTTGAGATAGAGTGGGGACAGAGTCATGCAGTCTGATGGGGAAGGGAGATAGGTCATATATTTTTAGGGGAGGTAGAGGGACACAGAATCAAAATTTAAAGGGGAGAGTGTCACGTATTTTGAGTCCAAGGGGTTACCAAGATAATGTTGCAGTAATTTCATACTGCACCATGATGAAAATTAGAGGGTTCCAGCTACTGCTGGAGAAGTTTAAAACGTACCTGTACGTTATTTTGCTCTCTAATGCATTTAACAACAACAACAACAACAACAAAAAATACAGTCCAAAACTATAGGACGGGAGATTTGTATGAGGCAACTTGCTATAAAGCTGAATGAAAATGTTTGTACCGAATGTTTTTTAAAAAATTTGATGTGAAACCGATTAATCTGAAAGTAACAATAAAAAACAAATTGATTTAGATCACATCAGTATTACAGTATTACAGTCATTCCCCGAGATTAGGCATTTTGAGCAATAGGATCTCACAGATGTTCTGATCAGACCTCCTAAATTATTGATGCATTTCGTTCGATTTTGTTTCAATTTACTGTATTCCATCTAATGTATGTTCCTGCTACCTTTTCGTTCTTCACTTTCTCCTTAGCTTTCTCATGTGAAGTAATGATTATAATAATAATAATAATGCGGTATATAAATCTCGTATCCAGGCTAATGCCCGCTCACGTGACTTCACAATATTATTATCCCAGCAGGCCGGATCATTTTAGGACTTTCACAGCTCCCTAGGCAGCATACAGTGTCGCTGCCAATTACAGGCGCTGATCACTAGCATTCTGACAATCTTCCACTGCCTATAGCCAGCTACCCATTTTACAGACGGGTGGACTGAGGAAAATGTGAATGAAATGCTTTTCCAAGGCACTTACAACATGACCATGGTCGGGAATTGAACCCATGCTCTTTAGATCTTGAGTCCAGCCACGCAGCTCCACTCTTAGTAATGTTTTCTTTCCACAACACTCGATCGTTTATTCATTTTGGTATACTTTCCACGTGTCTGTCGTTGGCATGTCTGCCAAAATGTTCTTACTAGTTCATAGTATTGTTTTTTTTATTTGGTAAAGGTTGGTACCTGTTTGTTCTTTTATATTTTTCCTCTGTATACACTGCGTGTATCTTTTCTGGACTTTTTATTACATATAGAGGTTCATCCATAACTTAAAAGAACATCTTTCCTCTTTTCGGTTAAACTCCGCCGGCCCGCTTGCTCTTTCTGTTTTCATTGGCCCGCTGCTCCATTGAAAAGCACCCCTGTGGCCCGCGGTGTGGGTGGAATTGAATATGCCGTAACAAGTCAGCCACATAAAAACATGGAGTGTGAAGCACAGAAATAGCTCTCTGAAATAACAAAAAAAAAAAAGGATAAAAATGTGGGATGGCATCAGCGTTTGTTCACGCACGCGTCCTGCGATATCATGATAAATAGGTTAACGTGATCATTTCGTAAAATCTTATAGGGTATTGAACTCGCATACTCGACTTCTTCACCCATTCTTCTCCGGTCCCTGTTAAGTCTTCCGATCAAAATAGCAATCTTAAGTGCCTTTTAATTTTTCACATAGGCCTACTACTATATTCTTTACAGTGATGTAAGCCAAATGGCCGATACACCTTCTTGTGGTGTTTAAAGAAATAGACAGGATGTTGTAGGTATTATACCCGTCACTTTTACAGCTATTATATTCGGGCGTCACCGCATGCCAAAAGTCACCAGATATGTTTACAAACAAAGTGTGATGATTGGCGGTCAGGGGTCAGGGGTCACCACGAGCATGGCTTATGGTTACAGACCTGTAATAGGATTGGACCCTTTTTTCCTCTATGGGCTTTATTAACATTTTGAGCTGCCCTCTGAACCCAAAGTTTTAGCTTTCACCCAGACCCATACCAGATTGAAGCTCATTATGTGGCCCAAATTTTAAGACTTACCCAACCCTAGCAAACCCATTGAAATTTTGAGCTTGGTTGCTGATTTGTAAACAGAGCCTACATTTTTCACTGGTCAACGCCAAACCCCTCCTCCTCCGCCTGAGCACACCCTTGACCTGACAGTTCCAGCCCAGGGCTAAATAGTGCCTGGTAAAATAAAGTAAAATGGGCACAGTTTCCCATGATATCATAATTTCCCCCCTGGAGCCCTTATTACTGGAAGCAGCGCATGCCAAAAGAGGGAAAAGGGGAGATGAAATATACCCCCTAAGTTCTAGGACCCAAAAGTGAAAGTACAATTACAGGCCTGTAACCTTATGAGAGTACTATAAACTCAGCTGTATTTTACTCTCCGTCTCGGACATAAGAGTTACTTCCTCTTTACACGACTTGAAATTGATGTAAACAAGTATTACTATATTATATTATATGTAGATACCATCATATGGTGTCTACAGCCTATCTAAAGGATTAGGTGCTACACAAGATAATGCAATCTATTGTGATTGTTATCATGTTTATCCCAATGATAAGAATGATAGCAATAAATTAATTTCAGTACGATGGCACTAATAAGAGCGATCACCCTAGCAACAACAACAATAATAATAAGAAGAAGAAGAAGAAGAAGAGGAACAAGAAAAAGGAAAAGAACGAGGAAGAGGAGAAGAAAGAGAAGAAGAAGAGGGAATAGGAAGAGCAGGAGGAGAGTAGGAAGGGAAGAAGAAGAAAGAGGAGGATGAGAAGAAGAAGAGTATGGAGGAAGGGAGGAGGAAAGGAACATCAACAACGATATTAGTGAAAGCGACAAGGCAAGTAAGATAGTTTTGGTAAAGAATCAACGGTAGAATGTATACTAATAAATGAGGCAAGGCTGTTAGTATAGTCAAACACCACTCGCAGGTTAGCGTATTATTCTCTGCCTTTTTCTGCATTACTCGCCGCCATCTTGTCTTGTTTAGAGACTGATACTTCCTTGCGAATAAAGGGTTGTGGCTTGTCCTTTCGTCACGCAACAAGAATCAAATAAACGCTGCTCTGTTCAAAGGAATGAGTTTTTATTGTCCTTCGTAAGTATATGATAAGACCATATTTTCATCCAGTAAGGAGTCTGTATGTAACCTGTATGACGCGCAGCCGCTGATGTTGTGACGAGAAAACAAGAAAAGCACTGTGTGATAGAAGTATGAATGGCATGACGTTCATTAGTACTGGACTACTCATAACTTTTGTCGCTTACATACTCAGCTCATACGACAAAATTACAAATGGGGAAGCATGCGAACTTTCTGTTCATCTTCTACACAGTGGAGATTTAGTCGCCCGGAAAACTCCTGGAAGCGAGAGACGGATCTCACAGTGTTTGTGACTTAGAAGGCAAGTTCAAGCATTTACCAAAGATTACCGCGATAACGACATGACAAACGCCGGATATTTTCTCTGTCAAAATAAGCACAGAAATGCCGATAGTTTAGCAAAAAATAACATCATTGTCCCACAACGTAGTATTCAAATATATTTTTTTGTTCTTGCCAAAATTAATGGGATAACAAATGAAGACACACTGCACCGTCCTACAGACCATATTAAATCATACGGTACCCTACTATTCCAATAAAACATTCTTTCAAGTGTCTGTCATAATGATATGACGCCTCTGCTGGCCCCAGACAACCCATAGGATTACATTATCCAAAGTCCGAATTGTTACAACCACTGCGCGCGTGGCGGCATAAGCTTACGTCAAATACGTTCTCGCCACATGGCCCAGCTGTCTAGCCAGTGCTGTGCGGACGGGTTGGCATGTTGGTATGAATGTTTTTATTCCTCTGTGAACAGTAGATATGCCAAACAAAATCATGCTGAGGCAATAAAAATGCAGAATACTTTTTCTGGCTTACTCTATCAAACTTTACATTTGAATTTGGAATACCAGAACCTTAATTAAAAGCTGAATAATACATTGTCAGGTAGAGGTGTCTGCAGATGCTGGAACGTAAGTGACGTCAGCGCTTTTGCCGCGGGCTTCTGTTGATCGGGGAAGGGGAATAATTAAGGGCCAAACCCGGTAACTCTAGCTCTCCTTATTGCGTCATATTACATACGCGCAGGATAACAGAATGATGCTCTTTCTTTGCAAAATTGACTCGGTGGGCACCATAGATACTTTTTAGAGAGAAAAGGTATTGAAAAGTGGAAAATTATTTTTGATGTGCGTGTCCTACTTTAAGGGAGTATTTGAATTGCAGATACGCTGCCACACGCGTCCTTTTGCAATGAAATGCGCTTTCGTAGCCAACGCGATGACAGATGACATACTGCTACCTAAACAAATACAAAATATGCAGGACTGTTTTGGAGAGGGATGGATAGTGGTTAAGGAACAGCCATCATTTGGACTATCATTGTATTCACCCTGTACACGCAAATGGTGATAATGCATCTTCGTCAAAAACATTCACTGAAATATAAACGTCTAGTTTAAAAATACGAGACTAAAAACAATAACAAAGCCTTTTGCAGTGGTAGCAAAAATACCAGCAGCAGCAGCAGCAGCACCACCACCACCACCACCTCAGATAACAGCAAGTACAACCATTACCAACACCGCCATCGCAACAGAATGTATCGCACTATTAAAAAAGAGGTCCCTTAAAATTTACCCTTTGAATGAAAACGAATCATGACAGTTTTTTTTTTTTTTAAGTGCATGTAAATAACCCACTGGTGATAGCCCTGGCTATACCACCGATTCCCCCTCACCCTACTCATCGCAGCAACTTTGACATTTAAGGTGACTATAAAAATAAGGAACAAAGCACAGGATAATGAAACAAAATCAGGATAAAGAAAATACATCCCAGAGTCTAGGGAGTTGGCCTACCGTAACTTCTCCACAGTTTTTGAAACTTCCTTACCTGTGACCGAAAATTCTTCCTCCTTTCCACACACACCCACTCCTACATATAAATGCTCTTTCTCTATTTAAAGACAACACTATGTACAAGAACTTAAGCACCCGATTTTTTTTGCCCCACCCCACTCCCCCAATATAAGCAAAACATTCTATAACGTGCTTTCACATTTCCACTCCATCCCTCCCTCTTCCCCTCACCCCTCCCGCTCAATACAGCTCAGTCATACGGTTCCGAGTGACATCAAAGCCTATAAATGCAAGGCAAGTACCGATAATAGTAAAATCTACTGGAGGCTAGAACTTAGAGAAAATGACGATCCAGTAGCTCTCTCGGCTAAATTCTCTTCATATTCTATGTTTCGGTGTTTGCTGATGTTTTGCGGCCAAGAAGTTAAATGGCTCCCAGTGTTTATGCAAGCCCCAATATTTGTTTTGGCACGTGCATTGAGAATATCCCAGCCATCTATCTATTGGACTGTACTGTTGTCGATATTTTCAATTATCCGCTAACATGACTATTCCTTACTGCAGTTTCGTCGATAGTCGAATTCTTTACTTAGACTTCACAGTGGTTATAAGAGGCAGAGTTTATCCACCGACATTAAAGTTCGAAAAAAAAAAAAATGTCTTTTGCGAGACTGCTGTTCAGATGGTATACACCCGGGTTTCAAAACCGTCGCAAACATCATCAATACTGTATAACTGAAAGAAAGCGGTGATATCGACACCAACCATTAAGAGTCGGTCTGGGTTTATGAAAGGAGACGGAGACATGATGGGACGCTTCACTAATTTGAAGTCAAGCGCATGTTTCATATTGCAGCCTGCAGCGCTGTATTTCCGAATTTCACGAGTAAATCATTTAATACTGCATAAACACTTTCAGATCGCTAGTTTACTGTTTCTCTGTAATCATAAAGAAAACTGATAAGAAGAAGTATGATTTTTTTAAATAAGAAAGCAAATCCCATACGGTGTCAAAGGCCATTTTGTAGGCGGGACTTGTTTTCCGACGGTAACAATCGGTGGCTCGAGATTTTGATGGGAAGCAAGTATTCGTGCTAAAGGACGGTATCGATGAAACTACCTATCGAAATCGACTAAGCTCACCTTTATTGGCCCACCTATCTCTTTAAATTCTTTATGCCACAGTGATGTAGTCAAGCTGCCAGTACACGCTCGGTACGTACTAACTTGTCTTCGCCCGCCAATGTCAACAAGATTGAAAGAGAGCGTTTGAACTCTCTTGATACTCCTTCCACTCAAAGGCTTAAGGTGAACAAGATCATACAGAATGTCACCTCAGTTTACAAGTGTTCCATGTCCGTTTGTTAAAATCCTGAGTCTCTGTCAAAGTGAATTTAGATTAGTGTTAGAGATTGGGTTAAGGAAGAGAAAGAAACTCTGGGAGGCCATAGGACAGCATCTAAGGACCCTGTCTTTCTTTCCTAACCTCGTTCCAAACCCTAAACCTGCCCTTACCCCTCGGCCACGTCTTGGAGAATCCCAAGGACATAGAACACTTGTAAACTGAGGTGACAAGATGCTTCAAAGCTTAGGTGCTGCATTCCTGCGCATGCTTGCAGTCTGAAGTTCGAACTCCAAATAAGGATAATTTACCGAGTTTATTTCCTTAGTCCTTTCCCTACTACCCACGCCCCCTCTGTCCTTACGCATTTTATTTTTGAGCGTGCATCCCTCTTGGTTGGCTATAGCTAAAGTCTTGTAATAGTTGTCTGCAGTAATAGTTAAGATTGCTTGCGTCAAATTCCTGACCTAGTTCATCTAAACAAACAACCTACTGCAGGTAAATGGCTTGACGCTCATCCTTGCGTGGAGCTCGCAAGTTCCAATAATGAATTAGCGTTAAATCGGCTAGGTTAGTGGCTAAGAGTGGTCATTTTCTCATAATTTTAAACATATATATCGCTGACACGGATTAGTGAGCTGTGTTTGTGTGTGTGGCTTCCTAGGATTAGCACGTCTGCAAATTTTTTGTTGGTTTATTCTGGGGGGCCTACTCGCTGAAATAAGGGTACGTAATGCGGTCAGTGTGTCATGTGCTGCACCGCGTTCTCACACACACAAAAAGAAAAGGTTTCAAACCAGGAACCAAAAGTCTTAAGAAAGCGTCGGTATTGGTTCCACAGCAGATCTGAAACTATAGATATGTATTTTTCATTTCATGTAGATTTGTAGTCTGCAAGAAAGGAGGAAGCAGAAAATTAGAAAGTTCTTTACCCTGAACTAACCCTTGAATCCTTTCGCTCATGTAATCTATCTTTAAATTTTTGGCGCATTTTCCCGGTTACAACTGAACCGCTTACATTTTTTTTAACCATTTTTACATCATCATTATTTATAGCCTATGGCAACGATTTTCATTAAACAAATCTTCAGGCCAAATTTCTCTCAGCCGTTTTCAAGTGATTAGAAATGGGTTTTCATGATGGTCTATACATAGAGATTCAACTTTTGAAGGCCCAAATAACTTTTTAACTTTTTATTCTACCCTGCTCTCTCCACCTACCACGGCAAAGGATTTATGTAACCATATAATCACTGGTTACGATTTTAAATTTTCTTAGCACTACCATGACCCTCGTAATGAAATTTGAACCAAATTTTAATTCATTGCCAGAGTTAGACGTCACTTCTTCCTTAGTACCCTGACAGCCCTCTTAATAAAAAAAAAGTCAATGAATAACAGCGACAGAGAAGAAACCTGGACGCATCTTTACAATCTGAGATAAGCTAAGGGGCAAAATATCGCAATATTCATATTTAATTTTCCAGAGTCCGCAACGACATGGCTAAAATTTGGCACATAAAAGAAAATATGTATTGTGTGTTGCTAAATTGACCATTTTATAGCAAAACGTGATTTTTTTTTTCTTTACAATAAGTCTTCCTGTGACTCATTATGTCATCTCTTTCCGACTATGATTCTCCTGTCAAAAAGGTCAGTCTTCGCTCCTGCCTCTGTCCCCATCCCAAAATCGGCAGCAGAGCCTGTTCTTTTGGGAGATAACCTGGTGTCCTCCACCACGTGAGCAAGCCCGCACACTCCCTCACTCGTCCTTCCGATGCTGCGTAAATCTGTAGCTTATTAAAAAATAAGATCAGTGTAGCGTTACTTTTTGCGGCCCAGTGTTTACGATGTATAAATACTGTAGGAAGGTTCCTGCCGAAAGCCATTCAGATGGGACAAAAAGACCGCTCAGAGCTCTCATGTTTTCCTTAACATTATGTGTAAAGAAGGCGCAAGCAATGAACGGCGACAAGCATTATAGACCGGACACGCCGGAGTTTCTCAAGCAGCTGGGCATTGCTGGCACGAACATCCCAAAGTGTTTTGAATGTAATTAGCAGTAGTAGTTACTGTAGTAGTAGTGGCTTCACTAGCATCATCATCAGCAGGCAGCAGCAGCAGCAGCAGCATCACCACCACTACCACCATTACCAGAACAGATATCATCAACCTCATCTTTATTATCATTACTGTCACAGCACCTCCAAAGCAACTTCTTCATCATCATCATCACACCACCACTAATGACACCACCACCACCACCACCACCATCATCGTTATTATTAACAGCAGCATCCGTGCAGTCATCATCATCCGCATCTTCATTGTCGTTAGTGTCACATTGTCAACAGCATGTCAAAAGCAGCTTCATCATCTTCACCACTAGTGGCAGCACCATCATCGTTATCGTTATTAACAACAACATCACCACCACCAACACAGTGATCACCACCATCTTCATCGAATCATCACGCTCAAAAGTCGTTAGAAAAGCATTGAAGTATGTAGATATTAGGCGGTGTTTGTCATTATTATCATCAACATTGTATAATAAGCAAACATTTTTAAACACTACTTCCGTCCGATTAACTTTAATGAAAATTTAATCATCACTAAAGAGTAAAACAGTCTAAACGTTTCAGCAAAAGCCTTATTCGGTAGACATCAAATGAATGAATGAAATCTTAGTGAACGCAGCCATACAAAGAAGGTGAAAGTTTTAAAAATATGTATAGGTAGGTCATCATCATCATCATCATCAGTGTAAAACAAATTCTACTTTGATCTGTACTGCGTTTCAGGAAAAACGTACAGAACAACTAAAAATGTTAAATCACATTTGTAAACATTTCTTCTGAGAAGTCTTATCCCGAAATGTTTAGAACTATGATTTAATATTTTAGCTACTCTATACATTTTTTTGAAAGAATAATAATCGGGTTGAAGTAGTGTTTTAAATTTCGCTTATTTTACGGTAATGTGTTAAAACCTAGTTTCAGTTTCTTGACGTGAAATTTTGTTTGAGTGTTTTATGATTTTCAATGAACCTGGATCTCAGACAGCACTTCGGATAGTCTTCATTCCCAGTGAACAAACACTTCATGTGTGACTGTTTTAAATCTTCATCATTATCATTATCATGTTACTCATTTGGGTCATTAATAAGAAAACTAAAAATTTCATCAGATTAGCGGTTTATTTCAAATATGTACTTTAATCATTCGTTTAAAAAATCTCGAATTTTTGGAACATTGATTTTTGTGTTTTTAAAATCTCGAATTTTTGGAACATAGTTTTGGGTGTTGCTTTTTCACGTAAAACTCATCATCATCAGCATTATCATTTTTGACAATAAAAAAAAGGGCGAAAAAGTTTCGTCAAAGAGGAGCTTAAGAATTTACCATTATATGTAAATTTTTAGTATCATCGTCATCATCATCCGCATCATCACATTATCATCATCATCCCCACCAGTGATTAATAAAGAAACCATCTATACAGGAAAATGCAGAATGCCTGAGAAGAGAAATTGAGGCTAAATTAAATACACATACGTAAATAAATAC
Organism: Ellobium chinense; assembly: GCA_033807755.1. Classification (NCBI taxonomy): domain Eukaryota; kingdom Metazoa; phylum Mollusca; class Gastropoda; order Ellobiida; family Ellobiidae; genus Ellobium; species Ellobium chinense. The sequence continues at coordinate 1,022,828 of JAWQUT010000013.1, read as the reverse complement.
TGTATATCAAAATACATCAACATCACCATCATCATCATCACAATCTGGAACATATTTTAAAAATTAAAAAGTTCTGTCCAAACCAGCGAAGGATTAAGAAATACACTTTAATGTTTAAAATTCAAAATGGATTTATATAGTGCTATAAAATAATTATGAATTTTCGAATCAAAGATGTGATTCTTCATGAGTTAAATATAAAATGAAATGAATAGGTAAGAAGAGACGTAGGGTAAATGGGAGTTAAAAGCGTTTAAGGAGAAAGAAGATTAAGAAAAAGTGAGAAGGCTAAATATAGATATCATATTACTATAAATAATCATCATCATCATCATTGATTATGAATAATATATTAAAAATATAGAGAGAGGAACTGTCTACCAGACGATAATAAGCAATTTAATAATTATAACACAATATGGAGTAAGAATTACACAAATAAAAATCACTATCTAATAAGAATCTCCAGTGGTAAAATTTGCCAAATTTTCGGTCGCTAGACCTTCATCAGGGCGAATAAAATACTATAATGATTAAAAATATAACATGTAACTATAAAATCATCATCATCACCACTGTGTTGTTGATGTTGTATGTCAGAGATGGAGAAATCAGCTGTCCTGTGTTGGTGACTCTAACCTGTGTCTACGTTCTACCTAATGCATGATGGCTCAGTCGGCAAAGTGCCCGAGCGACATTCGGGAAGTCTCGGGTTCGATCCCCGATCAGGCGGCTAGTTTTTCGACCTCTTTTCTTTACTCCTATTTCTTCTTGTTTCTTCATGTACCAGCTTTTTTCATTGTATTAATTTACGCACGTATTGATTTACCCACTACTTTCTCTTCTTATGCATTCTGCTATATTCTGTTTAGGATTTTTCAAAATTAATTTCCCAGTCATCTTCAGTCATCACCTCTTAGACCGAACAGTTTCTACGCACCCTCTGCTATCGTTGTGATCGTCTCTTCAACCTTCTCTTTCATTTTCTTCCTTTTACTTCGCTGTCTGTTCATTTAGTTTACTCTTAGTGCCTGATGAAGAAAGTTTAGACTTTCGAAACTTTGCATTAAAATTAAAGGTTTAGTATCCCTTAACTTGTAGTTTACGTTTGCGTTTTCATGTGCAGTTTGAAGGAGTTTTTCATGCACACTGCAATCTGAATTTCTTCAAGCATCCATAGGATCCTGCACTATCTGAGATTTTTATTACTCATGAGTTCCTTTAACTTCAGCTTATTTTCACTGGTGTGCAGTTCTCAACACTTTTGTTAAACTCATCATCATCAATGATGTCATCACGCACTTCCCAACAGTGTGATAGTATCTTTCTTATTTCCCTCTTCTGTCTCCAACCCCGACCCAAAGACTACTATGATCTAGACCGTGAAATGACCCCGGAAGAGATGGAGCGAGCCGAGCGGTACCGAGCTCCCCTGTATTGTGCCCAGATGCTGGCTGGAATCATCGTGCACAAGAGGAAGAATGCGCTGGTGCTGGATGTCTGTGCAGGCAAAGGTGAGCACTCATTACTCACCCTTTATAGCCAGAAACTTAGATCGGGTGTCCAAAAACACCAAAAATAGTTAGCGCCTGTAGAAGTGGTGGGTTTTTTTTTCGGGACGATCAAATTTTCGCTAATTTTACAGTTGAATTTCACTCGCAAAAATTACTTCCCACGAAAAAAAGTTCCTTTCAAAAACAATTTCAAAGAGCTTATTACTCGTGACAAAAAAATGTATGGGAGGCACAAACTCTTAAGTGCTACTGCCTCTAGTAACAACCGCTCGTTATTTGGACATTATCGATTATAATATGTTCCTCTATCAAAATGAAAAAGGGACTGCCAAATGTGTTTTGTCGGTTTACAGTCCTAATAATGTCACCTCGGATTCCTCTAGAATTGGGATCATAATTATACCTACATGAGTAAACCACCATGAGTGCCTCGCAGAGATTAGATCCTCTCGTATGGACCACTTTAGGTTACTATTTCAGTAGCTTTCCAAGTTCTAATTTTTGACTTTGTGGAGGGCAAAACGTCGGCTTCTTTCATGACGTACACTTTGTACCATTTTGCACGAATGCACTGGATGCTTTACATCGACCTCAGAATGTGCTAGAGCGCTCCAAATGTTTCAACAAGAACAATAACTGTCTGAATTTATGGACCTAAGGTTATGTTCCTTCTGATCGTGCAATTCTTTTACTTCCTTGACGACATCATCTTACCTGTTTCCGTAGGGCGGAGGCCCTGTGTCGCCATGTTGTCCAAACTTTCGGAAATCACATGACTGTTTAGTTCTTATTCTGAAATGGCTATTTCAGATTTTTTGCTCACGCAACATTGCCAAAGACGGAAGCATAATCTAAAGGCTTCGGGGATGTGCTCCTCCTGATGTATCTATATAAAAATATATAAAAGCTCAAATTTGTGACATCGAGAATGGCGCGAAGGAGCCATGAAAAACAGTCAACAATTCACAAAAAAACGTGTTATTATTAATTTGTAGTTGTGCCTTTTGGGTTTTTCGGCGAGTGACTTGACCACAGTTTCAGGGTTGGGCAAGTTCACCATAAACGTCAGTTCAGATCAAGTTCAGTTCACTCAGGGGAAAATGCCCTTTGATTAAGTTTAGCTCAATTCCAGGAAAATTGTGTGTTTTTCAGATCAGCTCAGTTCAACTCGGGTTTTGATCATCAAAATAGAAACTGGCTCCTTGAGATAAGCAGTTCAGTTCATCAAAATAGAAACTGGCTCCTTGAGATAAGCATTAAACAGCAGGCCACAGCAGGCAGTAACAGGCAACGGGTCTGGAACAGGGAGAAGTTACAGTTACAGTGAAGTGTCGAAGTTTGACCAGCGAAGTCTTTGATGGGTGGAAAACGCCGCCACGGTCCTTAAAATCGCTTTTCTTTTCACTCCCTCCACCAAGAAGAAAAAAAAAATCGGCATTCGGTTCTGATTTTCAAGGTTGACATGAAGTTGTGAACTGAGCTGAAATACAGTTACAAAATTAGAGATCAGATCAAGTTCAGATCAAAGAGCCAAAATGAGTAAAGATCAGATCAAGATCAGTTCACCTAAAATAGCTGTTTAGCTCAGATCAAGTTTACATGAACTCATCTAAAGATCACGATCTGAGCTCATTTGATCTCAGATCTACCCAACCCTGCACAGTAATGAGGTAAAAAAATCACAGAAAACAACAATAATTCGAAAAATAAATTCAAGGATGACAACAATAATTTATAATGATTTCTCTCTATGGTGCGACTGTTGAACGCCATTGAGCTGCGCCCAGCACGGCGCGCAACGGAGCTTATGGGAAAGGCCCTTGACAAAAAAGACTCAAACCTTTTTAAACTTTTGGAACAGGAATGCTCCATCACTCTGCGATAAGAGATTTAGAATTTAATTTTATCATATAAACAAGGCCTATTTCCGGTGACATAAAAGTGTGTAATAATTTTTTGGAATGTTACACGTTACATAAATTTGACCTTTGATCTGCTTATGAATACTTTGATTGGGCGTCTTAGAAACCTCAAGGCATATGAATATGTGACGTCATTTCTTTTGTGACGTCACGAATATGTGACATCATTTCTTTTGTAACTATTTTCACTGCCGTGGGGTTTCCCTTTTTTATCGCTTGTCCTCGTTCTCTTCACGTTTCAGTTTCAGTTCAGTAAAACATTTGAGTTAAAGTACTTGAAAAGTCCGAGTGTTTCTGTGGTCTAAAGTTTCATCGATGATTGTCAGCTGTTTGGATCTAACTTTGTGCCGCGTAACTATGTGGTTCATTCAGTTCAGTTGTGATTGATGTGTGGGCCTGTGGCGAGCGAATACGATAAATGTATAACGAATTTCATAAATCTGATATCAAACAAACACGAGTTTCAGATCCTTTTTATCATGTAAACTCTAACTAACAAAAAACTTGTTTAATCTTGAAAAAGACCCTGAACGATGACAAGCGATAAAGAAGACAGACTGCAATAATATTTTTTTTAAAATCTAGACGGAGGGAACCCCCACGGCAGTGGAAATAGTTACAAAAGAAATGATGTCACATATTCGTGAAGTCACAAAGAAATGACGTCACATATTTATACGCCTATAGGATTCCAAAGCCTCCAGTAAAGTAATCGTAAGCAGGTCAAAGGTTAACTTTATGTAACGTGTAACATACCAAAATATTATTACACACTTTTATGTTACCGGAAATAGGCCCTGTTTATAAGAGAAATCATCAAACCTAATACATGTATATTAAATTTTAGCAAGATCTTTTCCCTCATCACACACAAAAAAAAAACCACCACTCAAGCTGCCTCTTGTATGGCACTGGCAGTGTGATAAGAAAATGATATGGTATGTTCATTCGCAAAATAAACAAAATTATTTCTTTTGTCCCGCCCTCTCCCCGCAGATAGATATAGGTAGAAAAAATGAATGAATGAATGAATGAATGAATGAATGAATGAATGAATGAATGAATGAATGAATAGTATGTTGGTTATCCGTATGTCATGAAATGCAGTCTCTGTCTCTCGTTCTTTCTCTCTCGCTCCCCTCGCCCTTCTCTCCTCTCCTCTCCTCTTCTTGTTTCTTCATCCCCTTTTATTCCTTCGTGGGACCCCTGACACTCAGAGCCCTTCGACAGTGTTTTGATTGAAATATTGGCTTCTTGAACGTGAGGTCCAGATTTTAGTTTCTTTTAATAAATCTTATAGATAACTATAAATTCTATTATGGGACGTTCTTACATGTTACATCTTAAGTTTGTATTCTTTCCGTGCCTTTAGATTCCAGGAGTCAAACTGTAAAAGCCTCTTTGAGCCATTAAATAAAAATTTCGCCTCCAAGCCTCCAACCACAGAAACGTTCTGAGATGGTCAAGGCTAGCCCACAAGTCTGGTGCCACCTCTGAGCTCAGATTATATACTGTTTACAGTGAGGGCCCTTCACTTATATTCTTCGTAATTTTAATTTAGATGAATAGGGGTTAAATTGGCCTTCTTTTGCAGATCACAGACCCGCACAAATGAAATCCGCTGACACCATTGGGAAACACTGCCTGCAACAATTATTTTTTTTTACTTATGCAAGACTAAATTTCACCATTTTAGCGGCGTGGTTTCATGTTATATGATTATTTCTACACAATCTGTCCAATACTCCGCTACTATAGATTCTGATAGTCCAATTTTATTTTTGGCCAATTTGGCTCCTGCAACCTTTAGTTGCAACGTAGGACCCACACTAAATGCCATCCAGTTCTATCCTGGGCAATCCTTGGGCTGTCTCTTTTTCTTTTGCCCAACAAATTCTTTTAAAGAGCTTTTTTTTTTAAGTCCAGGTGTAATTTCTTCGCTGATATGCCCAATATGTTCCTCCTCTCTCTTTTGGTGACGAATGACACAGTGGGTTGCCCTGGCATTTCCTTGATCTCAGCAACAGTTTTGAATTCATCCTTCTTTACAGACAAGATCTTTTTGAGACTTCTACTTTCGAAGGAATTTCTTTGATCAATTTCCAACTCTCTTTAGTAAATCTTAGGACTTGACCATTACATGCACTTATGTCCTCTACGGAATTATGTAGGCAATCTAGATTTGTTTCGGATAAACAGGTCTACGTCTGTTTGGTCTTTGCGGGTGCGAGAACATGGCGGTCCATTTCTTTTGTGGGTGGACCTAAGCAAAGGAAATATCAGTCTCTAGGCAAGCCAAGATGGCTGTGACTTTTCCGGAATAAGTTAGAAAATCCTGTGCATCAACAAAAAAACGTACGCCATATTAATAACCTAACAAGGCCAAAGCTATTCAGAACTACGTTTTAATACAGAAAGATATCACAAACTCGAATGCCAGAGTACAAGACCTGGGCACCGTTTGTTTGGTCCCTGCAGTTTGCCAAAATGGGAAGCCACACCCCTTCCTTGTATTCTGTGAGCAATGCGTAGCAAAGGGTACATTTTTGGTTGATGCACGCCAGCCACAGTGAGAAAGAGTGCACATCTACTAGAAGTTTTTTTCAGAAATGTGTCGCATTATTGTACAAAACTGGAAGCAAAAGCTCGGTAACATAGCGGCAGCCATGTACAGTTTCAAGTTTGTTAATGGAACATCTTAACAACAGCCTTGTGTCAGACTCAAAAGAGGATGTGGCAAGAATCAACGGATGTCTGTATGCTAATAAATGAGGCTAACGATAAAATAACTAAAGCAAACACTACTCACAAGTCAACGATTTATTTTCTATCTCTTCCGCATTACTCTTAACCTAGTTAGAGACTGTATTTTCTACCTTTAGGACCCTCCTCCCCCACAGAATGAAAGGACCGCTCCTTTGGTACAGCGACAGGGGCCAAAAAAACAAAGCTTAGGGCACAGGACCATACTTTCAAGTTTGCGAGGCAGTTGAGATCGTGAGTGATCTTTGATATGGAAAGTCAGTGGCATTTTCGAGTGCATGAAGTTCAAGATCGTGAGGTCTCACTATGTTTATTTTCGTTCTCCTTTATGGACGCAACAAAAATTCTTACACCCATCTTCCCCGATCCAAAACATTCTCAAACTCAAACCATTGAACCCTGTGTCATTGTGAAGGCAATTCAAGTTTGTGCTAGTCTGCAATGTTTAAACATGATGATAGTAAGGCCATGAACAGTTCTGGAGCTAGGTTGCCAAGTGTAAACAAACCGTCATTTTTTTTTTGGAGCGATCTAATGTTGGCCCCTGCATACTGCAGCCACACAAACTCAGGAAATACCGACCCAGCCAAAGTAAGCCTACAGTAAAACGGATACATACAGTTTCCATTACATTAAAATTTGTCCATCGTGACCTACATACGTGGATGCAACGAGTAGGCTGTGTGCAAAAGGGAACAAATAAGAGACAGGATACGTGCTTGCAGATCGAATCTTTGTAAAAGAATATGTAGAGAGATATACACCTTGTTATATTATATAGGCAGTTCACGAATGTAGCTTCAGCACTAAACTCTTCCTACAAAATGGCTTACATTGGTTTTCTCGCCAAACTCACTTTTACTTGTGCACATTTGTGACCTTCATGTTAATACCTGTCTCCCAACAAAGTATTTCTGCGAAACAGTAAATGTCCTTGACACAAATTAGAGAAAAAAATTCGGCTTTCTCTGACAACAGCACCGATTTAATCGAAATAGCGATCTAGTCCATGACCTGTCTATGACTAAATGAACTGTATCATTATCGTTGCGGTGCTGTCCTTCGACATAACCAAAATTTCTTGAAGCGAAGAACTATCATACAGAATCGCTCAGTTTTCTCAAAATCAGTTTTGGCAAAGATGAGCCTTTATTATTCAGATGACGTTAGAACGGCACCAGAATCTATAATATAATCCAGTTACAGTCACAGACTTTTAATGCTGAGTTTCTTTTCATTATAAGATCATTTTTGCCATGCCGGTGTAAAGGAATAGAATTACCCCCGGTATGAAGTTATACCCCCCCCCCCC
>JAWQUT010000013.1:975668-1006147 GCA_033807755.1 Ellobium chinense | reverse complement strand
TACTCTCTCCAGATCTTGACAATGTTATTTCCTATGTTCAAGTGGCAAGTACTAGTCTAAGCGCAATGCTTGTTCCGAGGCATTGGTTGAACAAACTTCTAGGTTACGCCTAGCAGCCTAATCAGTAATACTAGCAGTAGTAGCAGTCAACATCGAAGGCAGCACGAATCTGACCTTTCACCCATGAATGAAGGTAACAGTCAGCCGCCGGTTCGGACAGCGCGGCTAAAAATAGATCGCTTGGGGGACTCTGTTTCAGCGAGCAGCGTTCTGAAGCACCCTATTAACATATAAGGGAGGTAATCATTTTTACCTCATCGATATACAGAGTAATATAGATGCATGGAGAGGAACCATCCCTGCATTTTCATGGGGCGATAAAGATTCACAAGGGACTTAATCACTCCAGAGGGATAACTCTTTTACACATGCACCTTAAAACGTTCCCTTTTTCTTACTCATTCACAGATCAGTATGACGCCGTAACAACAGCGGGATCTGTGATGGAATACCACTTGCCACCCTCGGCCCAAGCTGAATTCTCACGGATAACAAAGCCCGGAGGGTGAGTTCACGTTCGGTTTGAAGTACTGTACAAGCGCTTTTTTTTTTTTGGCGAGGATTTTATTTTCACGAAAAGTCAGAAATGGCTTTACTCCAGGAACTGATGATCGCAAGCCCAGCATGTGCGTGAATTCAGAGGTCGCAGTCCACAGTGACGTTACAGAACTGATGCTTTAAAAAGATAATTGAGAACTTGCGCACTATCGATGAGATCTCTTACAACGTAAGAATTACGCTAACGTTGCATGCTGAACGCTGCCAAGGATGCCTTCAACACTGATGCACTAATGTAATTTCGTACATGGTAGGATTGAAATCGCCAAACTAGTAAGCATTTTTCGTACTGACAGAGAATCGAACTGTATTCGAGGTGTCCAAAAAATGAAGAGCAGTAACTAACATTTGCGTTTCCCTTATTTTCTAGATCTTTTGGTATGCCATTCGAGAAGTTGAGAGAGGGACATTTTCTGTTTCTTGGGAAAGAAATTTTGCTAGCCAATCTCAAGTCACAAACAATAAATCGTTTCGAAAGAAAGAAAAAAAGTCTCCAGCACTTAGGTATTAGAGTTTTGGTGCATCTATCCTTTTCACCATCACCGTTTCTGCACCAGACATTATCGTCCAATATTAATTAGCAATGTGGTAAAAACTTGTTAGCATATTATCGGACTTAAATTTGAGAAATCATGCAAACCATTCTGATGCGTTCTGACTCCTCTCTCTGACCTTATAGGTACTTTTCAGAGAAGAACCAGAAAAATAAAGGGCATTTCAATCATTTTTTCCCTCGACTTATGGAAGGGGTATAATCTAGTGAATCCAAATTTGTAACTAATTCGATTTCGACTTTACATTTATTACATGCCAGGTTTAACAGATATCATCATCATAGGTTACTTATATACTCATTATCACCTCATTCACCAGAATTATTGTAATGATCACCATTACCACAGGTCAGATAGATACTATAACTATAGATTACATGAAATGAGAGAATTTAATTCATTGGAAACCAATTTCATTTTACTTAATCTGATTTCATTTCACTTTTAAATTTCTATTTGATAATATGGGATTGAAACAAAGGTCGTAAAAGGTCGTATCACGTCTAAGAAATAGTCATTGTGGATCTAAAATACATTTTTTAAAAAAAATAAGTCGACCGGCATAGGTCGAACGACAATAAGAAGCAATGTTACTTTGACATTTTTCATGACAACCTGTTTATTAATATCGACCAGGTGTCAGAAGGATTACAAGGACTTCTCTAATTAAAGAGCGTTTTTCCAAAACTCAATAGATGCACTTTCGTTGAAAAATGGACTGGTGGTGTATTCAAAAATGCATTTCTGTGTTAATTCATTCAAAACCTAAATGAGCTCAAAATCTGCACTCCTTCAGATTTTACATCATTTAAACAGTCAATAAAAATATATGTGTGAAGAGCAATTACCTTAATGTTATTTTCCTTTATTTCAAGAATGTTCAGAGACCACATCGAGGGTAAGATTCCAAGCTGTCGTAACTCAAGTTACTCTGAACTTGAGTTACGACAGTTTGGAACCTTACCCTCGACATATTATCAAGTTTTGGAAAATCGCGCTTCAATTTATATGATTATTTTTTGAACAACCAAGGAATCCACATAATATTAAGACACATACCTCATTGTAAAGACAGTACCCTATACTTTATATAATATATCAACAAATGCCTCTGACACCTGGTTGCACATTATACTAGAGAGCTAACAGACACATTTTTTAGCATGGTTGGACGGAAATTAAGAAAGTTATATGGTTCCTCCCACTCTGAAAACATTAATTTGAGACATTTAGAAAAAAAATCGCCAACCTAAATATAAAAAATGAAAATGAAAATATGACTTTATTTACTCCGTAAGAAAACTGTTTTACAATGTCATACAATGCTTTACATCTCATTCATAATTCAAACAGATATACATAATAGGTACTCATTCACACCTGAGTGAAGTGAGGAAATGGAAATAAACTGTCTTACCCAAGGACACTACAACGTAAACCGCCCAGCCCGCGAGTCAAATACGTCCTTAGACTTGAAAGTCTTCAGTTTCTGAGTACGACTCACAAACCGCACGGCCACGCTGCCTCCCATATGTCCATTCAAACGTTTATTCAAACTCTCGTAGTGTAAAGGCTGAACCTCCTTCAGCTTGTATTCACTGAGTTAAAAGCTATAATAGAATAAAGCAAAAAAAATAAACAAAGTAAAACAAAATTTACTACCAGCCAACGCCTTCAAAATAACTAAGTACAGTGTGAATGCCACGTTATCTTTTTGTAGCATAAACATAAAAAAATAGGTTTTTTTGTTTTGCTTTTGTTTTGTTTTGTTTTGTTTTGTTTTGTTTTGAATTAGGTAAACCTGAAACCCAGCTGGTACATTGTAGAAACATGTTTTCTAAATTAGTGGTATGCACGCACGCAAGCAGGCAGGCAGGCACGCAGGCAGGCAGGCAGGCAGGCAGGCACGCAGGCAGGCACCATGCAGGCACGCACGCACGCACANCACACACACACACACACACACACACACACACACACACACACACACACACACACACACACACACACACACATCTATTATTGAAATGAATAGTATAAAATAAGAGAGAAATTAGCAGTTTGCGTTTCTGTTCTTGTTAAAAGCAAAAAATATCTTGAAGAGACTCTTTAGGGCGAAATTTAAGAAGACTTTTATAATCTTATGTATTGTCTTGTGATTTATATTTAATTCTTCACAACAGTTTCATTAAAATTCGTGAAACGACATTTAATTTTTTTCTCACTTAAACTAGTGTTGTTATGTCTGTTTATTAGAATAAAAGCGAAAAGTAAAGTAAAGATGTTGATCATTCCCATCATAATCATTATTATCATCACAACATCACTACCACGACTGCTTGATCTCCTCGAGCTTTGTAATATCTAAAGAAGCTCTCAGCAATTTTAAATGTTCAGTGAGAGGACGTTTGGATCTCACCTCGTACTTTTCTAATGAGAGTGACAAGCATAACTAACGAGTAACATCCGCTCACATAACATGATGTCTGAAAAAAATAAAGAGGGCTTGCATACCAATTTTTCTTAATCAAGAAGAGGCCTAACTGGCAAGAATTTTAGCTCGCATACGAAATTTGTGTGACACCCTTAAGATTTCAACTCGAACACGAAATCTGACAATGTCATTAGACCTGGTTCAAAGTCAGAACAGATTACTAAAATGTACCTACGATATATATTTGTGGAATAAACCTTTTACGTGACACGAACGATACATATAAACACATTTAGTTATTTAACTTCACTGAGGACAGTAACATAATATCAGTAATAACATACGAGGTAAATCCCCTTTCAAAAAGATACATATGTGGCCCATAGAAAAATGTAACAAAAGCTTAAGTTCATGTCAAGATCTGTGTACACACTGAGTTTGGTATGTATGGGTTAGACACAAGTTTCCTCTTTGTAACGCCATAAGTTACAGACCTAACTTCTCTGCGAACTTGAACTTTGCCCTTCTGTGCTCAGCCTGTTTTCCAGCGACCAAGATAGGAGAAATTTTAGCAGAATGCCACGTCAGTTGTGATGATTTCTGAGAAGCTTTAACTTTACAGCAACCACTTTCGGCTTATTTTTTTTTCAATATTTTTTTTTCAATTCACAAGTTTATTACCATTGTAACGATGATAAAAAAATATGGACATACAGCTGCCATTGGACAGCACATAAGCAGACAGATGGACAAATGAAAAAAAAAAATTACAGTCAGGCAGACAGATAGACCTATTAACTTCCTAACAGATGACATATTTAAACCTAGACCTACATAGCTCAACAGATCAAAGACTAATTACAGAACGAAATGTTAATGCTGATATAATGGTTTGGGGCGTTCATTCTATAATTCTTGTATGTATTTTTGAAGAAAAAATTAAGTCCTAACAGAAACAACCAAAACTAATTACTGTGAAGTCAAAGCTTTCCTGAAATTTGCAAAACTGCATGACGTAGCGTTCTGATGGAACTGCCCAGAAGAAACAACAGTTGTTTTTTAGCAGTTAAATCATCTCCGATGAAACGAAATTTTACAGTTTTGCTGAAACCAATATGCTGTTTATATATATTTTATTGGACGCTGAAATCATTTTGACTATCAGTAAGAGTGTTTGGTATTGATTTAAGTTTCTGCGTATGGGCATGTGAAGTTACATTATCTTGTCTAACGCAGAACTTAGAAAGCAAGTTCTAGACTAGAATGATGAAAAAAATGTTACCCTTGGCTTCGTTTTGGCTGGAATATAGAGCATGCCCATTATTGGCACAGATATGCCCATGTTATTTTTAACTAGTTAATATACGGTTTTCCAGATGCAGCAGTTGAATTGTTCAGTTTCCAGTACAGTCTATATATATATCGTTATATATTTCACTCTGGTCTGTGTCAATGGTTGTGTGGGTATGTGTGAANTATGTGTGAAGGTGTGGTTGCGTGTGTGATCAGGTAATGTGTATGACCTGAAATGAAATTTAATGTTGAATGTGAAATGTAATTGATTGTTGAATGTGTATCAACTGTGAACGGAATTTCCCTCGTGGATATTAAAGTTTATCTTATCTTATCTTATCTTATCGTATCGTATCGTATCGAATCGTATCGTATCGTATCTTATCGTATCTTATCTTATCTTATCTTATCAAGTGGAGGAGGGATTTCTCAAGTCAGCAAGCTGAAGAGTATTGCAAGCAGCAACCTGCCTCAGAATATGATGTAGACTCGGTATACTTTTAATAGACTTAAGAATTTGGGCGTCACATAATTATTTAACCAATAAAATGACGTATGGCTGGATGGAAACTAAAAATCTGGATGTGTAAAAACATGGGAAAGTTCATATTACCCGTTTAGTGAAATAATGAAAAAAAATTGCACTACAGAACTATACCTGTAACCTTTTTTTGGACAGGCCTTATGTCTACACTATTTACGTGGACTTTTGTGTTGGAAAGTTTTTTTTGTTTTTTTTTTTGATTTACCACATTGTAACGAACACTGCTGCAGCATGACACATATCATAGCTATGTTCATTATCTACAAGACATAGAATGCATATCGTTCTATAAATACACAGGTGTTTTGCTCCTCCTCCCCGGCCCTTTCTTCCCATCTACACACACATATGCGCACACAAAAGGAAAAAAAATGCCATTAAAAACAAGAGGAAGATATTCAAATGGTGTGACGTAAATGACACACATGAGTTGCATGTCGGAGCCTCGAGTCATTATTTTCACTATTCACACGCTGGCTCAAGCGGCAGTCGTTTGCACTGGGACGGCCGCTCAAAATATAGCTGCGATTGCCTGCGACTGGCAACTCAAGACAGCTTGTTTACTTTTCAGTGGCGTTATGCCCCTTCCTTTCAGTTTTTATTTATTTTTTTTTATTTCTTAAAGTATATTGTTGAAGACTGACAACGTCAGTGTTTTGAGAGGCATTTTACAGGGTCTTCTTACATTCTTTGGAATAAAGACATGTTCTGAAGTAACTTTCCATGCGTCGCTGGCGGCAGCTAATTTCTAGATTACACGGTGTTTAATTTCTAATTTTTATTTCTGAAAGACTCGCATGAAGCATGAGGAAAATTTTCAACGTTTTTAACTGAATGCATTTATTTATGCAAAAGGAATTTATTTGATAAGCTTGTCAACTTTCTCTCAAAAATGTGACAAAACATGTTCTAAAGAAAAAGACAGAGCATCGACGGAGCGTCGAAGTGATGTTCAACTTGAACAGTTATGCTTCATACGGTCTTATGCTACGGCAAAATAGTATATTGAAACGTTACAGTCATGTCATATACAGTAATGTTAATATAGTAACATGTATACAGCAGTATAAGAAAACGTGAACATGATTGTCACAACACAAACTTTGCCTTTAAAGATATTCCTACCCTCTCTTTCTAAAGTCTAAAGTGCATTATAAGTGAACTTCCTCTTTGTTCTTCTTCTTCGTTCTTCCTCTTCGTTCTTCGTGCTGATATCCATTAGATCAGCAGGCCACAGGCATCTGTGAATGATGTGGTGTGGCCCAGGTCCTCTGCTGACCCATAGAGTTTCTGTTTTAGTGTGTTGGGGTATGTCCAGATGCTGCTCTGATGTGTGTGTACTGTAGACATGACTATAGGATATGTTCTGCTTTTTGAGGGGCTCATCCACAGGGTTAGATGTCTGTGGTTCCCACATTAAACTTCTTGCACATGTGTTGATTTAGTCTGTTGTGGCCTGTCATAAATCGAAGTTCTAGGCCCCATACCCACCTGTATTAGTCCCTTCAATTTTAAGTGTGGAACCTGAAGGGACAATTTATTCAGGAAGTCTAAAGATTAGATAGCTCAACACCGAAAGAATTCATACAAATTGCGGCGCGTCGTCCGCCTGACAAAACCTAACACAGTCGATCTCGATTATGGTAAAAATATTTTTTTTTGAGCGGAAATCTGTTGTTCAGGTTCCTCTTCATCCCTCAGGAAATATAAAACCCAAATTCCTCTGATTATTTCTTAAGCACAGCTCCCATATACTCGAAATTTTCTCAAAAGTATACTTTTGTTTTCTGAGACATACGCTTCCTAATCCTTTCCTTATAATTTTGATTAGAAATATTGTTTTAGATAATTAACAGGTATCTGCACTTATGATTTTATGGTGCTCATTTCTCTACTTCCCACTAGCAAGCGAACCTCTTTACTCAGGTTAGGAGGGGGTGGGTCGGTTTTTGTCCTTCTCCAGTAAAATTTCCAAAATCTGGTTTTTATTATGTGGGCGACGAATGGAAATGCCTCATGCACAGCAGCAGGAAACATGACAGCTGAAGACAAAAAAGAGGGGAATATACAATGTATAGAGTTTGTGTTGTAACCGTGATTTTGTACTGGTCACATGGTTGAAATAATGCTCTATTTACTACCACAATGGTAAATTTAAAAGTACCGTTCCGGAGTTTCTGTGGACAATGTGATGAATACACCGATTTAATGATTTTGTTTTTCTAGAAGTTGAACGTTGTTTTTTTTCCTTTGATGCCCTGCCATTTTTTAAAAACATATCTTTCCTTATCACATTTTTTGGACAAATGGCTGAACATTTTCAAAAGAAAAGCGTTTAGAACCAATTTTACTCGGTTAAAACTTCTGTAAATTTTGCCTAAGTTTCACACGAGTTATTTAGAGAAAAAAGTTGCAGGCATGTTTTTCTTAAACTTCCTGTATAATGCTCACAGGCCGCGACACCCATTAAATAAGCCTTTTTAAGCCTTCCTATTAAATTATGTAAATCAGAACACGGTGCATGCACAATCCAAATAAACAGCTGTAGACTTTGCGCCGTTGAGCTGCTTTGAATTACTAAACAGCCTTCTTTGGTCCAGAAAGATTATTTTTATTTTGTAGCCATTCGACCTGGGGTACAAAACTTGCACAACCTAGACTATGTAAGTTCACAGGTACATACGACCTGTTACAGCAAGACGTGTATTTGGTCTTGTTATTTTTTTATTTGGTCTTTTTATGTTTGTATTTGGTCTTTTTATTTTTGTATTTGGTCTTGTTATTTTTGTATCTGGTCTTGTTATTTTTCATGTTCAGGAGAACGTAGCCTCGGAATTTGAATTTTGAAAGCAACATTCTTTATGGATCTTACTGTTTGGTCCACCCATGTCGACTATTATACCGCGCTTGACATCGCCATCCCATTGGTCAAGTTTCTGTTTCTAAGAAAAAGCTTTTCAAATAACATGTCCTAGGTGGAACTCGCTCATGGACTAAACAGTCTCATATGGGCAAAACACAGTGTAAGAACACATTCGATACTGACCTACTGTTGGCCAATGAGATTTATACATTCAAGAAGCTGGAACAATATGATTTGATCTTATTCACCCAAACAGGAAATTACACATAAAAAAAACAAACCCTCAGCTGGCCAGAATAGGCCACAAAAAATAGACCAAGCACAAAACTCATGACGTGTACACATTTTGGGCATGTACGGCTAATTGGTCAGTGCCCAGGACATTGATTACACATCACATTTTCTCTTATGCTACACTTTTGTTTTTGTTTTTGTTTCTTTTACCAATAAACTTTGTCATTTATTACAGTATTGTCTCAACTTTTCTGTCCCTCTTTTGTTCTCCACAGATATGTGCTGATCTCGTATAGCAACTGTATCGTTGAGTCGGACTACTTCAAAGCCTGGGCAGAGGAAACGAAACGTTTAGAAGACGAAGGGATATGGAGATTGTATGGCAGACTCAGCGTCCCAGATTTTGCACATAATTTAGCGGGAGTGGTAGAAATTTTCTGTGTGCAGTAGCTGTGAATAAGAGCATTTTTTATTTTTTTGGAAAAACATAACAATCACTTATGTTCCATTGTCATAATTACTGTACATGATTGTACGATCCATCATCACTCGTAACAAAACCTGGCACAGTCACTGGTAGCAGCGTCATAATCGCAATGACTACGACCACCATTATTAGCATCAGGAAATTATGGTGTCCCTTCTCCTTGCCGGATGAACTCCCCTCAAAGGATTGTTCGTTATGAATGTACATTATAACAGGAATAGGGCATATCGGTTGTTGCAAGAATCGTATCATATGGGCCTTTGAGGTATGCAAAGAGATAAATGAAATTCCCCTTTCCCTGGGAAAAAAATGGATAATTTTACTCAGTTCTAAACGTCATACCTTTCAAAAGAAATAAAAATCATAACTTCCATTTATGTCGAATTAGAATGAATGAATGTCTTTGTGTACCCATTGCCATCTTGTTTTCGTCAAGAACAAAACCGCAGTTGAGAGAATCATACGAAGGGGCAATTCATGTGATAAAATGAGGATGTTAGCAAAGAAACGTACATGCATTTACCAGTCCCTACATTCAAACTGGACTGGTCCGTGAGGCGCCCTTTTCGGACGTATTAAACACCAGAACTGCAGTCCGTAAAACTATGACAGTCTATGACACGAATTTTATACAAGCAAGTTTTTAATCGTCAGTCTACTCGCCACAGGCGCCAATCGATTAATTAATTTAGAAAATTTGTGCCGTTAATCATCTTTGTCTTCGATTTCGCCGCTTTACCGATTTGAAGAAAGCGGTTAAAAATTCGGAGCGGAAATTCAGTTTCGTCTCTCTCGGAATTCGAAAGATGACTAATGGAAATTCGAGTGCTGTGTGGTGTTCATTAGCTCAAATAGTGCAAGTGCTCAGGCTAGCAACCCCATTCAAAGAATGGGTAATGTTGCTAAATCTGTAATAAAAACAAGAATGTGCTTGCAAACGTATCGTGGCTCTTAGATATGTAAATATATATACATGTAATGAATACTGAACATGATATTCTTTCCACGAGTAGGTTTGAAAGCACATAATATTCCACCCCAGTTTTGCAGGGACTAACTAAGACTAAGTCTCTTGTGTATCTAGAATTCATATTCGGATTTCGCTCGCTCAGTTCATCTACACCATCACTGGGGTCAAGCAGACGTAGGTCACGGATCAGAGTGCATTGTGGGCTAGGTTTACTTGTTAGCTGCAACAACATCATTGCACTCTGGACAGCTCCATATGTGCTCAGTTCCTCGATTCAATACCCAGTAAAGGGAAAAAGAGGAAAAGAATCTCTCTATTAATTGTCACTGTTGTGGTCTGATTGCGTCTTGCAGCTCACAACCTTTTCCTTCGCACCTTACATCCGCCAATATCTGACATTCGTTGTAGTTAGTAGTGCTGTTTCCCTTCCTTCTCCTCCTCCTCCTACTTCATTCCCAAGTCAGTCATTTTAACACTTATTATGCTTGATGGTGCCAGACACTTCCGCAATCTCTACCAGTCTTCTTCCAATCCATACAACTGGTGCTTTCACAGTTGTGCAGTCTAATGCGTATTAAAAATCGAGTCAGTGGATACCTCTCAAAGGTATAGGAACGTAAAAATTGGGTAGTCGATTGTATTTATAGTAGAAACAGAAGAAAACTCGCTTGTATTTAAAATAAAAATATAAGAAGTATACGATCATAGTACAAAGTAATAATATAAGAATGTGTAAAGCATGATCTTCTTATTGCTTAGTAATTTTGAGTATTTTCATGTACACATACGAATATTATAGTAGCCAGCTCTTAGTGCTTATTTATCAATGTTCTGTTACGGTGATAATAATAAGTTGCTAGATGCCCACTAGATGCGGCAGTGAGTTCCAAAACCTCCATGTGTTTACATAGAATGAACAGAGGTGGCTGACAAATTTGGAATGTAGAATGACATACATGCAGTTTTAGGTATTTCATGGTGTTCTTTTAGTATGTGTCCTCAGGCCTTTCAATAGTATGTCCATCAGTGTATTCGTGGCTATGATCAAGTTAACCCTTGTGACGTTACAGTTGGACCAGTTATCACTTTCATTGCACTATGCCGGATGCCACAGTTGAATAAATCTGCATGCCGGATCTGACCATGTGAGGCGGCGGTCGAATTTTGCAGCTCAGTGTCAGCTGATCAATCGGCAAATACTGTACGTGAAACAAGCAGTAGTCGTTATCTGTAACAATGATCACACAGCCGAGCCATGGGAGGCTGGACCCGAGGAGCCTCGCAGTACTAGAGTTAATGACTAATATTTGCTTTAAATTTGGTATGCCGTTTAATTTCTGCACTTTTTTCTCGTGTTCCCCTCTTCAAACTTACCATTCTTGGTCACAAATCTGGCAGCATTTTTTTGGATTTTAATGTCAATCACTTCCTGTGACGCCAGAATATCTCGGAGAACAAATCCAACTTTATGATCGGATTGCCATGTTCTCTAAATATTTCCAGCATTCTGCACTCAAACAATAAGTATTCACTTCCTAAAAGTACTATGGGAGTCAAGATACTATGATAGTATAGGAGGTTTCCATGCTATACCATTTCATCCAGTTTGGCATTATAAGTGAAAAAAAACAAGGGTATATCTAAACAGCGCATAAATGAAACGGTATATGGATTTCTTTTTTTGCATTGTGTGATTGCTCAGGTTATATATTTGTTATAATCCTTTTTCTAACAAATATCAAGTAAGATCACATATCTTAGCAATAAGCATGTTACAAAATTAAAAAAAAGAAAAAGCAGAACTCAATGTCCACTCTCCTAGTTATTTAAGAGATTTTAATCATCAATTTGTCTGCGAAGCTGTATGTGAACTTAACAGCTTATTGATGACACCCTGTAGACACATATATTAGAAAACGAACATGCAGATCCACACATGGAGATCGTCTTTCATAACCAGCTCTGTGATTTCAACTCCAATCTCGCCCTGCCTCTCTGTGTTAACGACTGTTAATGAGACTGTTTTGAGCGTAATCATTCTTTCCTCTTCTACTTCTAGTCACTGCTATGCTATTGCTCAACATATACATGCTTTTTCTTGAAATGACTGTGGGTGGCTGAGACAGAAAAAGAATATAATGATTTAAAAAGAGAATTTGTGTGGCTTAGAGTTGCCATACCCACTCAGATCGACTTGAAACATGATATGCGCCTTCCATTTATTCTGATAATCCGATTTGGTTTGGTTAAGCCGCTCAATGACCAATGGATTTTTTAAATGTAAATATAAATGTTTATAATTTTCTTTACATGAACAGCTGGCATCAAGAAAAACATCGTTTAGCATTCTGGCTTTGTCTTAGCTGAAAAACAACGAACTATTTTCAACAGACACTAAAATATTGGTGGATCTTGGTTGGCTAACTGAAAAAGAAATATTCACTTTATGTATTATCGGATAACATTTTGTAGATTAATTCATTGTCCTCACTAAGATCTTAAATTGTTTCTTTATCATATTACAGAGAAGAATATCATTTTGCTAGTTTCATCAGTTGGGTGCTCTGCGTTCTTTCTACAATATTTGTACAATGCAGGTTCCACCGTGGCAATTAGATTAACTAGCCAGTACCCATGCAAATTTTGTGCCAATAATGTGCACACTCATATTGCACATTGAAATCAACAGAAGCACACATCACAACCATTATCTAATGCACTGTGTCTTTTCTCAACACCCCAAATTGACAACAATAGGGCATTTCGCAATTAACGCTTTTCCTTTTGTCAGCCAATGAAAACAGGGTTTGCTGCTTGTCTTTTTGACAGTGGCAAGCATTGAAAATTACCAAAATACAGTAATAAAATAATCAGAAAAGCATATTCTATTGATTTTAATTAAACTTAGAGAGGAATGTGAATTATTCATTCTAAAATTGTTTTCATCCTAGGTATAGGGAGTTTCCAATGTCCTTCTTTAAATATATATTTATAAATATATCTAGATATTGTTACACATTCATTATTGCTAGACCTACTCTAATACTCCATTTTTCTTCCAGTGTGTTAGCATTTATACATGTTGTGTATGTGAATGTACAGTATATTTCTATTACTGCTAGATGACTTATGTTTTGTAAAGTTTTGTGATTCAGATCCTTTTGCATGGTTTGGTATTCCTTGTAGTTTGATATTTTTCTTACTGAGTTGTTAACAACTGTTGTTAATCAACAGTTTATGTCATCATCTATTATTAGTGTACACTGTCATCAGCATTTTCACCTTCATTCACCTCGTTTTATACACATTTAAATAGTGAAATTGTCCATAGGTAAACTGTGAAATCAACTTAATATTAAACAGGTAATAGTAGTTGTCACTTGAGAGGTGACATACCAGTCTGATGATGAGAAATTCCATTCAACAGCCTTGAGGTTGTATTTTATTGACTAAATCTTTCTGGAAATGAGAGAGAAAACAAACTGAATTATGCCAGTCTGATGATGAGAAATTCCATTCAACAGCCTTGAGGTTGTATTTTATTGACTAAATCTTTCTGGAAATGAGACAGAAAACAAGCTGAATTACGCCATGCTCATTGATTGCCTGAATATGTTTTCGTTACATGACTGTTTCACTGCCAAAGGTCTGGGCGGTATAAAATTAACTACACTTGGCTTGTCCCCGTGAACTGATGAAGTCTGTTGCAAGTAGATTTTATTTAGACTACATGTTTGGATAATGAATGTATTTCTCCACCAGGACAGCAGTAGGAATCTTCATCATGAGCAAATACACAGACACAACAACATTATCAGTAGTTTATTATGGTTATAATCCTAATACATTCTCGAGCCCAGTGCTCTCTTCAAAGATTCAACAATATAAAGAGACAAACTGAAATGGCATGTGAAATTGACAACAGTGTAAAAGGAGAAATTCAGAAAATCAGAGACAGAAGTTTAACACAAGAGATTGCATGTAAAATCAGCTGAACAGCAGTAGAGAAAAGTGAAACCAATCCTCAATAAAGTTACCTCAATCATATGCACCATCATTATCATCACTGTCATCAGGCAACCATCACCATACTGTATATTGTAATCATTACATAACAATGCTGTAACTGCATTTATCTGCCATTTTTTACATGAAGACCATATATGTGCATCTCAATCAGACTCCTCTTTACACACTAGAAAATAACTGCTGAATAAGGCCCATCTCGCAGTCTCAGAAATGGTATGGCAACGTCCTCTGCATATTGACATTTCTGTTGTAAGACTCCTGTAACTAAGATGTGGTTAAAAAATCAACTTCAGTATTTCGCAGTAGAACCTCCCTTTCTTCACCATGTGTAAATATGTCCAATATTTAAAGACAGAACAAGCACAAGTGCAACATTTCTGTTAAATTCCTAACTATTCAGTTGCTACAAAAATTGCTTTTTTTTTGCCTGTAAAATTCTCCAAATGCCAGTTATGTTGCAGCAAGGTGTTGATTTTTGACCTTAACAATATTTACAACGGTATGTTTATGTAAGTACAATCAAAGGCACATATATGATCTTCTACACAAATTGGCAGTAATGTCAGATATAATGCCTGCCAACCAATGACTATTGTAAACAGGGATAAAATAAAACATTATTAGCCTCAGGAACAGATCTTCAATGGTGTAGATTTTCTCATAATAGGACAGCCAAAGTTCATAAATTATATAGACTATGTTAAATTTTTGCTGTTTTCGATCTTACTGTCCACTTTTCATTCAATGCCACCTCCCCTCTGCCTATGAGCCAATCCATCTTCCTCCACGTCCTCCCTACTTTTCTCACAACCATATCTTTCCTGAAGCTTTCACACATTGGCAACACAACATCCCCTTCCCAAATCATACACTTACTTTATAAGCAACCCGTTATAGCATAAAGACCTGTCTAAAATTTTGTACAGCCTTTGTATCACATTTTTTAACATGTTACAAACAATTATCCCATGCAACATAAAAACTTCTGCATATTATTATGTAAGTAATAAGTCTTGTATTCAAACAAACCCACCACTCATGCGACTTTATACCAATATGTTCTTGAGTAATCTACTGGAGTAGACCAGATTACTTAAGAACATTGTGGGCAAAATTACTCCAGAATGTTCTCAACTCCCTAGGAAGCAGACATTTGCCACTGCAATTTCCAGGTGCTGACTACTTGTATACTCACAAAATCTTTCTCTGCCTATAATCAGGTTCCCATGTTACAAACAGGAGAACTGAGGAAAATGTCAATGAAATACTTTAGATCCGTCCAGCTATGTAACCATTCGGCCATCCAGCTTCACAATGATTACACTAATGATTATTTTACAATGTTATGATGAGCAATGGCAAAGAATGTAACAACATTGCAAATATGTAAGGTGAAAAAAAAATATGATATAAATGACACATTGACTTGCCAATATTATGCAATAATGACACATTTTTAAGTCTCATCACCAGGTCATGCCTACTCACATGACTTCATATTATTATTATCTCAACTGGCAAAAACCACTCAATAATTTTCTCAACTCCCTGAGGAGCACTGAGTGCTGCTGCCATTTTACAAGTGTGGATGCTACTTCATTACATGACCAATTTCTTCAAAATGGTCAACCTCCACTATTAAGGATAAATTTATTTCACATGTTCTAGAAAATCAACAATGTATACCAGTAATATCACTGAAATGCAGGAAAATGATCTACCTAGCATCCATCGAGCTATTCTTAATGAATAACTGAGAAGTGTGCACCACAACAAAATATTTAGTCACATGTGATTCATATGAAAAATTATCAAAATCCATTTAACAGCAGAGAAAACCAGTGAGTAAGAACGGTAAACGCCCCTAAACTGAAATTAACATAAAAGAAAAAGAAACTGGAACCCCTATTTATTTTCTTCTTTTCAGGTTTTTCTGTCTACAACATTTTTTCAAACCGAATGTAAATCTTTTGATCCTGCGGATTTCATTTCATCCATTGTTTACTATACTAAATGCAGCAAATGGAAGAAATAACTGCTGACAAAGTATTAAAAATGCCAATTGTTTAGACGTACATGCCAAAACAGCTTCCCCGAGTTAAAGAAAGCTTGGGGGAAACAAAAGGAAAAGATGAAAGTCTTTCATGGTGGTTAGGAATGAACAAGAACATCCATGTGATATAGGTAGCAGAGAAACCACCAGCATGAAGGAGAAAGATCACCTGCGCTGTGAAACATGATATTTAATGAATGAATTAATAAAAAAAACTTTGCTCATCACCATCATGCTCAGCGCTCCTCAGTGTTAGAATTCATCATTCTGTTAGAATTCATCATTCTATGCTGACTGGAACCACAAGGAAACAGAGTAGATCTACTACATTTTGTCTGACCAGCAAAGACCTACACATAGTTTTACATGAATGCCCGTGTATTTAATGATTTGTTAATCATCTGCACTTTGAAAGTACAAAATAATCCACAGCTATTTCACTGTGCTTTGAATAAGGGTACTATGTTGTTTATGAGTTCAAGGCCCATGTTGATATGTTCAAAAGATCAAAACGCGCCAATATTGCTATCAAAATTGCAGTTGAAAAAGTACACACTGATTTTATTTTGCTTTACCACAAAATCTTTCATCTGCATTCTCTCAAAAATGTGAAATAGGCCATGTCAAAAGCACAGTACTGATACAGCAATACTGACAATATACTCAGACATTCTAAGAGTTGATAGTTATTTTGCATAACAAAACACCCACTCACATTCACAACACACATGAAATAAGTAACAGTCCATCTGTGACTGATTTGGCCATTTTTGTTATTAAATAACAGGGTGATAAAACAGTATAGATTCAAACTGTATAATCTGAAGTTATGCACTACCAAGATAATAAATTTTTCTGTTTTAACATGGCATGTGATTTTTCTGGGAAAAATTCCACCCACAAAAACATCAGAAATTTGGGAATGGGATACAACTTCACTCTTCATTTCTGAAATCACTTTTAATTTCAGCTAAACTTTCTTTGCAATCCAATTCACAATGAAAAACAGTCAGGACCTTCTAAGGACCCATTTCATGGACCCACAGGCCACAGATATCACAAATTTGCTTGCATTTCCCTCATAGTGGTGTGAAAGAATGAGGCAAATCCTCTTAGTCTTACCATGTAAACAAGAAGTGTCGGGATGACCTCATTTTCATCTCTCTAGATTTTTTTTTAAAAATGTTATCACTCAAATTAAAAAAATCACAACTTTTACTTTACAATTACTGATACTGCTGCTGCAGTGCATGGAACCTTCCTTTAAAAAAAAAAATTAAAGACTTTCTAGGACCCGAGAATGTTTTAGTGAACGTTAAGGGACCATAATTCTTCTTCTCACAACCTTCAAAATCTGTAAGGATCCAGCAATATTGATGCCCTCCAAATTCAGCCAACTCTACCAAAATACAATAGTTCACCATCCTTCTGCGAAACAGCAACGTCTCCTGAGAAACTATAATTTCTGTATGCAAACAGCACCTCATATTTAAAGCTTAAATGCAACCTGGTCAATGCTCCTCTGCAGTTCTGATTAATATCAGCAGACTGTACATCAAGGCTATAAATGGCACATATTGAAAGTAGGGGAAAATTTTGCTAAGACTCAATGGGAGCTAATGTCAGATACCATTGTATGAAAGACTACTTATATACAGTGCAGCTGAATGTTGAAGTCTCACAGCCATCAAAATTGCAGAAAAACCTGAAAATAGCAGGAAATTTACGTTGCTGATCAGTGTTTTACAGAAACTTTAGGCACAGGCCAGCCCATGTTTGATATCATGGGCTTCAGCTGACCTAAGGACACAGGTGGCAGGTAGGATCCAATCTTCTTTCTCTTCCACCACTGTCCCTTCTTGGCCTCTTCGGAACCAATTTTAGGAAAGATGTAACGATAATGTTCTGCTCGGACAAATCTGTGAAAGAGAAAGCATATCATTATGAAACAATTCCTTGGAGCAAAAGCATGGACTGAAGTCAATAAATACCCCTCTGAAACTGACTTCATACAAGTTCTTTAAATTGATCTACCTTTCCACTAAACTGATATTTAAATCTTTCACTGCCAGAGCCTCTAAAATCTGTGGCAAAATTACTTACGAGTGTCTTCGGCACACTTTGGACACCTGAGCAAAAATGGCGCCTGCTCACTTCTTATCACATTGTTTTTTGGTGACCCGATCAGTCTTAGTTACTTGTAATCCCTTGAATGACAATAACAAAAGTTCAACTGCATTTTTGCTTGCGGCTGGTCAGACATATTGACTCTGGCATCTCATGAAACAGAAGCTGGATAAGTTCATAGAAGTTGTCATGAAATATATTATAAGGAAGAGATAGAATCTCATGAAACAGAAGGTGGATAGATTTACAGATTCAGAATCTGTCATTTTGGGATTGAAATATGCAAGAATTTTCTCTGAGATTCAGAGGGAAGCAAATGAAATTCAGTCTGCCCGCTTTGATTCTGTTTAAGCAGACAAACACATGCCAGTCTGAATACAACACCAAATGTCCACTATAACCAAGTCAAATGAAACTTCAATAGGTTGCTTTAAAGTCTGGAACCACAATCAGTTTTTATAGAATGTAGTAGCTTTACAAAAAAATAATCAGGAAGGAAGTAGCACAGCCAAAAGATGTTAACTTTCCTGTTTGTGTAAGCAGGGATGCCACTCATATTTCATGAAGTCTCTTAACTTTCTGTTGTTTCACATAGTTTATATCATTCAGTTGAAATATCTCTATCCGTAAGCGCATACATAAATATTGTACTGAGAAAGAATTCCCCTGGCAAATAATTATGGCAAACGAGAAAGAGACAAATAGAGCCGAACAATTCTTTAGATTATTGTTTTGCTAGCTATGCAAATCCTTGGATTGAGATCAGATAGGCTTCTCTGATTTCAGGAAATTCTCTATAAAGTGGCATGCATACTAAGTTTTTAGTAATGGTCATGTGAATACTTTTGATGCTCAATCAAGCTGTCCTCCTGCAGAGAATTTATTTATTGGACGTGATCACTATTGTGACTGATAACATTGGCAGGGCTGTGTCCTCTGCAGGGCAAAGGCTACAGAATATGTTGGCAGTTACAACATATTTCCATAAATCCTATCATCAGGGTAACGCCATCTTCGGAAGTTCTAACATAGGCCTTTCTACCAACACTACCATGACCAAAAGATAATACAATCAAACACCAAAAACTTACTTTGGAGGGGCTTTTCCATGAAAAGGGTTGTAGGCAATTAAAGTTTCTGTCTGTTCATCATTAACCAAGAACTTTGCTGCTAGATGAACCAGCCATGGGTTATGCTGGTAATTCTGAAGAAAAAAAAATCACAGAATGACTGAAACAAGTAATTTCATTTTAATTGTTGGTGAGGCACTGTTAGAAAATAGTCCATATATATCTCAAGCTTCAGTTTTTCAGATCTGGTGTTAGCCAGGATCGACAACATTGTCATTCTCCTTGTGAAGTGTTCTGTTGTGCAATATAAAACCTTGACGACTCATTATTTTCAAGAAAGCAGTGAATTACTTGTAGAATGCTTCATGACAAAAGTGTTTTGAGGCATCTGGAAAGTTCATTTAAACTGCATGCTTTTCTCTGCCTGTCTTTGGATGAGAATTAGGCCTATGTGGTGTTCCTTAGAGTTATTCTGTGATCCTACACAAAGAACAGTGTCTTAGCATAGGGAAATGGTATTACTAATCACTGCCATCATGAAAACCCAAGTTCCTATAGAGATAATAAATAATATGGTGTATCTGAACCAACCTGAAATGCCGCAAACCACATGAGCCAATCTAGCCGGTAATGGTATGGGGAGATAACACAGGGAGTCCTGCTTATATCCCCTGGCTTGCATTTGAACTGGTACTCTTCCCACACTGCCGAGGGCGAATTTGGATCAGAGCTGTTTGTACCCTGGAAGATCACCTCTGTCCTTTTCTTGGTGATGCTGTGAATAAAATCGTAATGTGAACCTAATGGATACACAATTAACCTGTTGATCCAATGCTTGGTACTCTGTTTCCTATTCTCACTTGTTCTCGCTATCCCATAATAGTGATAGAGGAGGAAGGTTAAACAGTACCATGGATCATGTTATACATAGGCATCCACAACAAAGTCCTCACAACCAGCAAATCTGTGATATAACCTCTCCCCATGTATGAAACATGTAAAGAACCAAAATCTGGCCTGATGTAAACTGGCATCAATATAGGGATGATGTTTGGGCAGCAGGTTTATGTGGATATTGAAAATATAAGCATAATCATTCTTTTGCATGCAGTGTCAAGCCTGCTTTTCGAGAATGGGGTCAAATCAATACCTGAGAGATGTATCAATTCTTAAATGAGCCATTGTCATAAGGTCGACCACAAAAAGTAACCTAAAGGGCTAATTTTAAAAGTAGTTCTTCACACATTTTGACTTTTCTCTCTGGTAGAGGGATGGATCAGTGATGTTCATGTAGAGTAAAAAGATAGTTTGATGATATCTAAGGCCAAGATATGCGATTGAAGTTGTGCCTAGTAATATGTCGGTTGTATCCGGTGGACGACATATTTGGCCTAGAGAAGGGATATAAGATTACCAGAGGCAACTAATAACACTTGAATCACATGTAAGCACATAAAAAGCTTGAGCTCCATTAAAATATGCCAATATTTAATTTATTGATAGATTTAAAACCAACCACGAACATAACAAAAAACATGAGTGCTTATCATTACTATACCAAGCACACAAATGCATCAGACTAATATAAATTTATATGAAATCAAATATTAAGAATAAATAAGCATGGTAATATGAATATAATGCTCTTAATTAGATGATATGGTGTAGAATGCCAAACACTATGTTGGTTGTATTGGTGGACGACAAAAATTGTTGTCCGTGATACAACCGACTCAGTTTCCTATACACTGGCATAATTAATTCTTATTGCTGGTAAGAAAAGTCTGTCTAGCATTCTGTTCAGGCTTAAAATATACTCCATACAATTAAGAAAGAATTACAAAGAAATATTTCTTTTAGGAGCTAAAAGGTGTCGGTTGTATCACCCGGACACCAAAAAAGATGTTGTCCAAATATGACCAACACATAAAATATGATAACACAGGAATGGATATACAAGGGACGTCCAGGAGTATTCAAATTAATTTTAAAGTAGCCTTCTACGCACAATATAAACAATATAATGGGAGTATAAAGTCCCATAGTTGGTTAAAAAAAAATAAAAGAGGTCAGTCGTATCAATACGGCAAAATCCACGTGTCGTCTTTCAGCAAATTTTGCGTCACCGATCCCCGAGTGATTCCTTGTCCGCCACCTTACGATTATCAATGATCGGTAAAATTCCTTCGGTTTGATATCTGCCTGTTTCAGATATCACAATGCAGAGCAAAGGTATATTGTTTTAAGAACTGTGTGTGTCGGTCGTTTCGGTAGATTTATCAATTGTGTCGGTCGCATCGTAGACAAAGACGGTGGACGACAAACCTCGACTATCTCTGGCATTGAACCCGCGCTACAGCAACCTAAAATAGGGATCTCTGGAATCACCGAAACGAAAGTTACAGCTGGCGATGGCAAAAAGACGGAGCGACGGAAACGAAACAAACAATCGGCCTCGTGTCGGTCGCATTTAATGGACGACAAACGTAGATCTAGGTTTGATTTTGGCTTAGTCGGAAGACTTCGTATCGCCGACGGTATTTTACCCGAAATAATGTTTCCAAATGAGTATATCGCCTATTTAAACACTGACTGGTGGTGCCTTCCTGCCAAAGTAATGAAAACAAACAGCATTTTCAATCAGCATTAACTGGACAACACACGATACGACCGACACAGCAAACAGTTACGTAATTTCTGATCATTCACACAGCACTTTTTTAAAAAATACAAACACTCACACTTAGAGAAGCCTTTATTTGTCGATATTCTGCAGTAACACAAAAAAAAAGGTCATAGTTTAACAGATTATGAATGCTGTGAAACGACCACTATAGGCATGATCCCTTTAAATACACAGTAACAGGGTGAAACATGGACGATTCTAACCCTATTGACATACTTCAAATTAGAGATATACCTATTTCCTATCTGCTGCTGTGTCCTGGATGTCTCTAGATCATAATTATCACATGCTTTTGTTCACTTGGCTCAATTAAAGTAATGCAATGATTCTTCAAAGTAGGTGGGGGTCTCTATGGTCGACCTTTTGACAACGTCTCAAATAAATGTGAGGTGAAGCTTGCAGTTTGTTTTAAGAAGTGAAGTAAAGCAAGACAGCATGTTCTCCAATAAAAGTTTCCTAAGGTGTTTAGGATATAGACATCTGATTCTGAGTTTCCTTGTGCCAGAGAAATTAAAGACTTTACCACAACTGAAGCAGTGGGTATTATCAAATACCAAGGAAAGGCTTGATCAGCACTTAAATCCAAAATTGTGACATTAATGATCCATTTGCATGGTTCTCTTGTAACAGATTTCACAACAATCTTTTCTTCACTATGAACAATACCTGCCAAAGGCTCCATAGGTATTCACCAGTCTCAGAGGGTCAAAGGAAGTATTCATAGCTTGTCTTGTGGACAGCAAATTCTGCACAACTGGGATGCTTAAGTAGGCAATGAGCAGACCAAAGCTAATGTTGAACACTCTCCTGATGATGCCACCTGGGAAGTAGGAAATAAAAAACACCAAAATAATCTTGTTTAAACCTGTTGACAATAACATCACTGTACTCTGGACAGGTTCACACATGCTGTATTCCCTGCTTCAAGACCCAACAAAGAGTCTGCAAGCTTACATCTTCTTCCTTTGTCCCTACATCTGCTCATTATGATATTCTTTGTAGGTAGTAACATTCCTTTCTATTTCTTCTCCTCTTCTTCC
Organism: Ellobium chinense; assembly: GCA_033807755.1. Taxonomy (NCBI): domain Eukaryota; kingdom Metazoa; phylum Mollusca; class Gastropoda; order Ellobiida; family Ellobiidae; genus Ellobium; species Ellobium chinense. Next base: position 983,145 of record JAWQUT010000013.1, on the reverse strand, counting down.
CTCAATTTCAATGTTGATTTTCTGAACACATCTCCCTTGTCTCACCAATGTCATTTCTGTGTCACCTAAAATTTAGTAAAATAAGCTAAGTAACGAATGAATTGTGGGCATAGCATGCTATATTTGACATCAATAAGCCCAGAAACTGACTAGTACCATCAGCCAGAATCACTCTAGTAAGAGAAACCTTAGCATCAAACTGAAGATTTTTTTTTTAACTAATCAGGAAGTCCGCCTCTGTTGAAAAGCCAACAGGTAATGTATCCAGGGATGCATTTCTCTATTAGACTAGATCATTGCAATCAAACTTGAGCTTGATGTCTCAATTTCCTCAAGAGTTGTGGCATTCAATATCACAAATAAGAATGTATACATCAAGAACAATTACTCTTACATTATTTCATTTACTGTATTTCAAAATTATTCAGGCAGCTCTGACTCCAGCTGTACTCAAGGATGGAGCACAGTTTGAATAGTAACTTAAATTCATGCCTTTCTATCGCTGGTTCTGTGGCTCCATCTATTCCGATTCTATCATTGTTTCCAGGCCAAGGAGGTGGTTAAAATTTTGGAACAAATATTAATTCTGACTTATTATTAGTGACCTGTCAGCAATGCATCCACAAGATAAATAATTTATAGCATTTGTTGGATACTCAACCAGAATAAGTTAACTTTTTTAGTAGTATTAAAATAAGGTAGTTGAACACCTGATGGGTATTATAAACACTCACTTATCCAGAATTACTTGGTTTACAAAAAGTGGAGAAGCATTTTCTCCAACACTTACTAAGACTTCTTGTGCGTTCTGTATCCCTTTTCTCTTTCAACACAATCGAATGTACTTTGGCCTTGACCCCTGTGGGTGAATTTGAGAACAGCCAGGCCAAACCACCGTCATCAAAACATGCTAGGCTGGGCAGAATAGTCAACCAGTTCAGGAAACTCAAGTTTCCACTTATGATAAGGACAACCTGAAAACACAGACAGCGAAAAGTAAATATTAATTGGTATGGCTGTCTACTCTACAAGGGGAATATTTAAAAAAAACTAAAACAACTTTTGAGTAAGTCATTCAAGTTTTTTAAAAGTTTCATATGTGTAATGAAAAAAATAACCAACCATAAAAAGTGTGGCAAACTGTGTTAACAAAGGAACAGAATGAACTGGGGTAACTGTCACAGTTGCACCAACACCCACTAACTAATGTTGGGGATATAAGTGGGAATAGAAAAACCAACTGAATTTCACTGCACATTTGAGGGGAGGTAACTAGAAAATCACCTTCCCCTACACTAAGATTCTTAGGTAACTTTCCTTTATTGTACCAAATTAATGCTAGGAAGCGTAACATTTGGACAGCAATGGTAAACTGATGCTAGGTATTCTCCCGACCTGGCATTAATGGCTAAGTGATGAATTAATGCTAGACATCCTAGTGTTCCGGCAATGAAGTGATAAAGAAGATCTCATGCATTAAAGAATCCCAATACAAATTCGAGTTATATGCGTTAAACTATGCTGGGACACGACTCTATGAAATTTAAAATCAGTTTTCTTGAAACAAGAACTTACTTCAGTCAAACATTAAATGGCACTTGATTCATCTGAAAGTCTTACCTGGAAGAGAATCTGAATGGCCCCACCCAGCATACACCATCTGCGAGACAAGAGGAGGAAGACTGGTGCCACAAGTTCCACAAAATGGTTGGTGAGGACTTCAAACTTGTGGAAGAACTCTGGTGACTGGTGCATGAAGTAACTCATTGGGTTCGGCACTGGTTGGGTCTACAAGAGTAGTGGAATAAATATTTCAACTTCATGTTGATAAAGTGAGAGGTCACTGGTGACTAAGTGGAGGAACTACTTCTTTGCAGGAAGGGCATTCCCAATATTGCTTGACTTTTTCCCCAGCAACCATCTGGCTGTGGTCAGTCTTATCTTTTCCAAGAGCATACTTTGTTTTCCATCTCCTTCTCTCACTCCCGTTTCTTGCTTTCTCTGGATATGCACACTGCTTTCATAATCTTAGAATCTTTAGACTCTTTGAATTTATCTACAACATATTTTTAAGATGTCTACCTTATCTATTTAAACTGTCCCTTCACTCACCAAAAGAATCAGTGCCAAAGAAAGGAAAGAACTTCTTCGCAAGATTTCACCAATTTCTCAGTCTAGGGGAGATTTCATGGCATCATTCAGTCTATTTCTATTACTCTGTAGGCTATGGGTTTTGAAAGGTAGGTGATATTTTAAATATCTTCTTTTCGTAATGTGGCTGTTTCATTTATCTGAGTTATCTCCCACCTTGTGGTAAATGAAAATGGCTGTGTGATTGCCAACTTGAATGGAGTGCATTCAGGTCTTTTCATAACCCATGATAAATTTCCAAACCATCGTAAACACATCAAAAATCACAGTCAGTTGAAGTGCCCACATCACAGACAACAGGTCCAGATCATAGACAAAAAGTCCCATAGGTCCAACGTCTCAATCATTTGAAACTATAAAGACTGAGATAAAATCATGTCTTCTAACATTCTTTATTGGGAAGGAAATGGCAAATTTCCTGGCACAGAAGAATTTATTATCCAAAGTACTTACTTCATAATGGTAATTCATACATGTCAGGTCTCGCCAGCACTTGTCTCCTCTTATTTTTATCAGGCCCTGCAGAGCAACAGTGGAAAATGCCACAAGTGAAACATGTAGAGTGATGTGATGAAATAATCAAATGGTGACTTTTCCTTCAAGCCTTCTCTCATTAGGGCTGTGTAACTGAAGTAAAGGAGTCAGCCAATAACATTGAAATGGTCATCTTGATTGGATACCATAAGATACATGAAATTATTACACTACAAAAGCTTTTACGCTACAATTTCATGCAGTTGCCTTCAGGGACATCCACACATTAAAATACATTATTCACATAATACTTCTTAAGATGGGGCTTCAGTATCATTCCTGCAGCCCCTTCCTTTACGCAGAAAAGGGAAACCGAGTCAAGATGCCCTGAGCCAAAGAAATTAATAGTTTTTAAGTGAATGTGAAATGCTGTGTCTTGCCTTTATCAAGAAGGGGCAAAGATCCTGAACGAAAGTTATGCAGAGTCTGGTTAAATGTTTCTTGTTCATAACCTATAATATTTTGTGTGTGACTGCCATATCAAGTAAATCATCCTTTCAGTCTTCAGATTTTAAATAATGAGTGGTGTTGTTAAATTTTCCAACACTGCTACATGAAGATCACATAAAACTGGACAGAATAATGCAACTTTGGTACATGAAGTGTTCAGAATGATTAAATATAAAAAGAGAAAAGGTACTCAAAACAAACATAGACTATTGCTGAATAAATCAATTAATATTCCTGATCAACATGCTTATCTAACACAGTGAAAGTTCAAATATAATAAGAATGGTTGGCAAATGTCAACTTACAGCTCCAAGCATAATCCTAAAGATAAGCCAGCGGTAGGCAAAGATGATAATTTTTGATGGGGGAGTGGCTTTTGGGACTGATGACAAGGATAGCATTGGGCACAGAAAGGTGGTAAGGAATCCAGTCTCAAGAACCTGACTCTCCCAGCCTGAAAAGATAGAAAAACACATAGGTAACTATGGATCAGTAGCACTTTGAGTGAACTGATCAATAAGAATATCATTCATGCTGGTGGAAATAGTCAGACTACAAATAACTCATTTAGTAAACAACCATATTGTTGGTTTTATGAAATAGTGCCATTAATATACCAATATTAATCAACCTTTGTGTCACTATGTTTTAGAAACAGTGTCAAAGTGAGAGAGATGTATGAGGTTGTAAAGAAACGTAATCAGGCAAGAACATGGGTCGCGGGGATTCATATAAATTTGTGTTTGTATGTACATTATAAGAAATGAAAGGGTATGTGAGAAATATGAGTAAGTGAAAACATTGCTTTATAAAGGTTTCTAAAGGCTTTTACTCCTTCCTAATATTTCCTTCATATTCTATGCAGGTTTTAGCTAAAAACAAAACAATACTACTATAAAGTGAAGTTAGGTTTTTGGAAGACAAAACAGAAAGTCAGTAACCTCTATGCAGTGCTGTTCACACTTACCAAAGGAGAACCTGTGGAAATATTCAAAATATGATTTATGATCAGAGACTGAGTAAAAATAATAGCTTTCTTTACAAATCAAAACTGATAAGCACTTTAAACTTAAATATCCTTCTCCCTTTACTTCACGAATCACATTAACATTCAAAGCAGGCTACAGTGTTCCCACTGAAAAAGAATTACACAACTAGCAATACTGGAAGTCTTATTACACTTTTCACAAGAAGTTAATTGCACAGAAAGACACTGAAAAACTGACGGCTGTTTTTTTTCAACCCATGAACTTTTCAATTTCTTGTCCCATTTCATAGTCAAGTGCCAAAATCAGAGGACCACAGCTACACAGAACAGTCTGAAGACTCACCATCTTTGTCCCACATTGACTAGAGAGTGATATAGCGTCCACTGAAACAAAAGCAATGGCCAATTTCCTGCTCCAGTGATGATCATGAACGCAGCAATTCCCAACCCCACCTGAAATGAAATGAGGATCACAGATTTGAGACAATCGTGCTTGTGTCAATGGGAAACTAGAGTCTATGTTGTTGCTAAATTCTGTTCATATATGCCTTATTGTGGTCTCATGACTACAACACCTTTCAGAGAAATGTTCACCTGTAATATATACATTCCACTTCACTGAAACTTTTTCATGGACTTTGGCACTGAAGGTATCATGAATGAAAAGGAATGACAATAGGTTGATTTTGCCACAAAAGACCTTATCAGAGATGTGATCAGGATGGATAAAGAATGCAAGGAGTAAGTGCTCAAAGCCAGATGACCCAGTAGCAAATTTACACTGATGGATCAGTAAAATGAAATGGGAATAGTATCTAGGGCTTCACTGAAACAATGTGAAAACAAAAGTGGAATCTGTTACAGAGGTAATGAAATGAATAGAGAACAAACCTCAAACCATCCATGTTGTGATAAATACCAAACTGTTTTTTAAAATTATAAAGAGTATTTTAAATTATAAAAACTGGCACGCTGGCTCAAATCTGGAGGCAGGCATGTCATTTCATGAAAGCCTTGATACTTTCCCCATAAAAAAGGAATACAGTTAACTTTGCTTAACCCATTATTTACCTGCATTGCCTGCCATCACCCATCCTGATTTTTTTCAACTTGCCAGTTATACACCTTAAGTATCATAATAATGTATATACAGCAAAAGAATACCTAATTTTGTGATGTCCATGTTGATTCTGACAGAATTTGCACCTTTTGACAGGGAAGTTAGAACAAAGTAAAGCATGCCCAGGATTCATCATAATCCCCCGCACTGCAACTTTTATGAAAAAATAACCTTTCTCATATATTAATGGACTTCTATAAGTCACTTGATAATTGCAACTAATTATTACTCCTTTACAGAGTTGCCATTCAGCAGTGTTAGATAAACAGAATTACAAACCCATGCAATCATGTCCAGCCAGTAATCCAGATCTCTTTCATAGTCTACAAACCACAGCAGTGTTGGAGCATAAGAAATTAGGGACCAAACACTGGATGAAGAGACATGGCTGCGTATGTTGGACAAGTGGACATTGGCAGGTAGGAGGCCATCTTTCCCCAATAGCTGTTTGTTTTGGTGTAGGCTGACTAGGTATGCAACAACTGTGGAAGGTAAAACAAAAGTCAAAAGTACTGATGACTAAAAAAAGACTAAAGAAGAGCTTTGAAGTGAGGGCCAGACATTTACAATCCTCAGTATCTAGTCTAATCTCATCCCTCCTTAAATTTTCATTATTTTAAAATTTTATGCATGCATTAGTCATATCAAGTACTTGCAAACGAATTTATATTATAAATGTATTATACTGACAGCTGACATATAGATTAACATCATTCCAAACTTTCCATAACTGCTGACAATCACACAATTTTCATACATCCTCTTACATCCTCATGTAAGAAGGATGTGGAGGTGGAGTACAAGGTTGTCTATACATTAATACTCTAATGATATAAATCACCAAGATTGTTATTTTATGAATAAAAAAAGCATGGTGTGTAATAACCTTTGCGTTCTACTTACAATATATGAAGCCCATATATCGAATGATCACTATACGTGTAAGCCAATATGAGCCATGCAGGTTTGCTGAAGTGCTGCTTTCACTTTCTTCTTTGATCAAATTAGCATCCTCTGAGTGGTCCCCACCGGCTTTTGTCTGTGGCTCCTGAAAGTACAGAGGGCACATTACATGAAAATTTTTATTACATCCTACAAAGTGTTTGATGAATTGCATGTGAGAAAAGAAACAAAGAGTCATCAATAACAACCTATGTCTATTTGAAAGAGGAGCTCATCAGTCTTGCATTTTAATATATAGATGGCACAAGTGTCCTCTAAAGCACCTTCTCTGTTATTTGTGCACAGATTTGCAGTGGCTTGTCTTGTGCTTCTATCAATATTATTTTAATAAGTACATAGACATTGGTTTCAGTCTCTGAAATCGTCTCATTGGTATCTTGAATGATGAATACTTCCATGGTGACACCCAAGACATTCAAAATCTCAGGTGCAAATTCTTCCTTATTCCATCATGCTGCTCACAAGTCCAGGGTTTAGATCGTGGATGCTCCAAGGGTTGAGAATACAAAAGAATACTGATGGCGTGATGCCAAACTGCCCAGACATATGCCGGTTTTACACCTCTGACTGCTTTTGAGCCACCGCTGTGTGTCTTGACTTTGATACTTTAATTGGCCATGTTAAAAAAAAAAGCTACCATCATTGTGAAAGTGGAAAGATTTGCTGCATAAATAAGTAGACTAGACTAACTATTATTTTACTGCAGCCTACCTCCTCCGGCGTCTTATTCGCAGCATTGCTGCCTGTATCAGCTGCATGTGTGTCATTATTTTTCGCAGGCTTGTTGTGTGTAGCGGTCGTCCGTTTCCTTAAGGAGGCCGAATTCTCACTCATGTTGAATGAAAGCTTCTCAAATTGTATGCACTGAAAGTAGTGTTGACAACAGGGAAGATTACATGGTCGTTGACGTGATCCGCCAGTTGTTTACCAGGGCGTTCCGAACTCCAAGTTTTTAATCCGTTATTCCAACTTTTCTACGAGTTCATCGCGAGAGTTGTGCACCTTTCCAAGATGGAAGCTCCCATTCATACTGCGATGGCTGAGGAGTCTGCTAGATGTAGTGCACTAGATCTGTTGCTTAATGCGCTTAATGTTTTGACCTCCCCAGCGTCTTTCAAACCCCAGCTGTCAGAAGGTAAACTAGAATTTAAACTAGGAGATTAAGACATTGAACTGTATTCAATATAGATTAGATGAGTCCATAGACAAGATCATCAGATGCACGCATCTACCTCGAAAGTATCCTGCCTAGTGGCAGGTGGGACTTAAGC
>JAWQUT010000013.1:934124-975662 GCA_033807755.1 Ellobium chinense | reverse complement strand
TGCATTTCCATCAGTCTGTAAAATGTAGTAATGTAGTCTCATGACACATTATGACCCCATGAGATAAACACATGGATTTCAATTTTCAAAATCAGTGTGCAGAAACCAGTGCCATTCTGAAACTAACTTTACTAACCTCTACACTGGCTACAAGATATCCTGGTAAATTCACTGTCATTGACTTGAAAAGTCAGTCTTTACAAATTCCCTGTTATGACAGGGAGGAAATGTTTTTGCCATTTCATATGACCTGAGTTGAACAGAGTCTGTCAACAGCTAGAGTCCGCACTTAATGGGGACCCCAGACCTTGTATTATCTCATAGTCATACTCCTCTATTTCACTAAATGCTTTCACGGACACTGGAACTGTAATGAACTTTCAAGATTATTAAATTCCATACAAAATAAAATTAAACTTGTATTGATTGGATGTTAAATACCAAGTTTACAAAGGCACTCCACTCCACTCCACTGGGATATCAACACAGATAAAAAATCTTAGCGTGAGCATGTGATGTCAATTGGAACAGCCAGCGTTGGCATATCCAAGTGTCTAAACTCAGAGCCATTGCTGCAGAAGTGGAAACAAATGCCTGTTTGATTAGTGTAATGCATATGATGTAATAAAAATGCTATGGATGAACGGGCGGAACCACAAACCAGTGACCCAATAAAGCTCCGAAATTCTCTGTTTCACTTTCTGCAGGAGATATTGTCTTACTTATCGAATAGGTTATGGCCTAAGACAAACCAGGAGCACAGGCTATCACTTGAATATAGAAAGTTTCTCATTTTCAAACTTAGTATGATCATCATTTCATCTCACGTGCTTAAATCGTGTTGACCTCTTCACCTTCCACCAACATTTCATCTCTAAAGTAATAGCTGGCTTCCCTGGTTTTGAGATCAGAAACCTGTTTGTGTTTAGACATCCGATTCACCATCTTCTGAATTGCAAGGGCCTAACCAAACTAGTGACGTTCAGTTACTTTGTTACAAATGGGAAGGGTTTCAGCACTGTCATTGTACTATAAATGTGATAATTTTCTTTGTTTAATGCTTGCAAGAGGATAAACCAGGGCTTGAGTGAGACATTAGTGGCAGAATTCTCATAATTTTTGTTATTTCTGATGGCATCTTTCACATCATTGTTTCTACTTACTCACAGGTACCCCAGAGCTGCTGGATAGTGTCCTGATTTGCAACTTTGAATGTTTCAGAAGGCATCTGACAGAATCACAAAGACTGCAGCAGGAGCTTGGAGCTTATTCAGTGTTGCTTACTATTCACGATGTCAGGAGCTCAATCTTGAATGGTTCGGATGTGTCTGTGAGGCAAGAAGTTTCGGATGCATTGATTTGCCTGCTTCTTTGCCTAAGTAACAAGCTGGCTAACAGTGCAGACGCTGATGCAGGAGGACATGGGGAAGTCGAAGAAGCCAAATCTGCAACAAATGTGGCTGGCAGTCGTTTAGATGCAAGCAAGAATGTTCCATCACTGTCACCATGTGTGTTGAGTGTACAGCAAGAAAAAACTATTTCTGCAGCTCTGCAGTTTGTTGTTGTGCTTGGTATCAGTCCCTATCTTTATCCTGGTGTAGGAGTGCCAATCTCCCAACGGCTTGGGCCTGGTCAGATCTTACTGGCCACAGCTCATGATTTCAGCACAGAACTTACAGATCAGAATCGCATTCAATGTTTGTCACCTGTCATAAAGCTGTTTTGGACAATGCTGAATGTGCCATCACTCAAAAACATTGTGCTCAGTAGTTATCTTGGTGACCTGCTTGCAGCTTTAATTCAGATCAGACACTGTTCAAAAGTAATCATGCAAGAATTCAAACAGCAGTCACAGATCAAATCGGTTCAATGTTGTCCTGCTACAAGTCTAAGACAAAGTGATTCTTCACCATTAGAAGACAGACACATGAAGAAGCCACTTGCACAGCTTCATCAACCTGCAGCGGAATGCCTTGCACATCCTTCCAGCATATCATCAGATACATCTGCCACAACAGCAGGAGCAGTTTTACCCAGTACTAGCCTCACTGAAGGAACTGATAACTTACATGTTTATGTTATTAAAGAGTTGCCAGACATGTACTTAGATGCCAGAAGTCAGCCATGGACATTTCCATCTGTGATAGAACATTGCAACAGAGAGATCGACAGAGCTCTCAGATCAACTAATACTGCACATGTGCTGACTGTGTTGATGATGCTGTCTGGAGGAGTCAAGGTAAAACAGCCAACTCCTTTTAAATCGCAGTTTGGATAGTAGCAACTTTCATCTGATCATAACATTTCCCACAGAACAAAATGTGTAATTTCTACTGTGAAGATCAATGAATTGTCACAACTCCTTCTAATTGCAACTTCTTTTCATGCTTCACAGGAGTTGCAATCAAGGAACTTGACTGTAGCTATGCTATATAAGTATTGTAAAATATTTTGGCTCGAGCCCCTTAATTTCAAGGTACTATCATTCATTTAATTTTCTTTTTCTTTTGTTTTTAATTTGGATTTGGTTGGTTTTACTTCAATCCATGACTTGCAGAATAACAACAATTATAACAACAATCACAACAGCCAAAAGGATTTAACTTACCAACATACTTTGTCAGTATTAGTATTAATCCTAGTGTAACCCCGGACCTATGTCTAAAGTTAAGGGTAGAGCATACACCACTTAATAATTAATTCTTACTTTAAACACATTTTCAAAGCTTAAGATAGAAAACCTATATTGAAAAAAAGGTTGGTTTTTTTTTGGAGGTGGGGAGGAGGAGGGGTATCAGTGTTGGAGTGTAGTATTTTTTAAAAACTTCATTTGTTTCTTGAAAAGATAACTTATTGTTAAAGTGTTCCATACCCACTTACTTGATTGCTTCCTTGAATAAAACTAATGGTGGTTCATTGCTGCAGCATCGTTTGATAGGATGCAACTTTTACATTCATAAAGTGTTGTCATTCTCCTGTAAAATATCTGCCAAAAGACCTGCTTAATGACCTAATGCCTTATGAGTCAAACCATCTGTCAGTCTGTCTATCAGCCTGCCTGTATGTATCCATGCCAACCTGCTTACTAGCCTGTGCACCTACATACCTGCCAACCTGTCAGCCTGCATATCAGTCTTAATAATATTCAGTTCCGTATACTTTTGCCCCATTTTTGTTAATAAAGACTTTATTTTTCTCCTCACTCAGTCAAGCATTGGTGTTCCAGTGAAAACACCTTTGTGGTTCAAGAGAACAGTGGCTGGTATGCTCAGAGACATTATTATGGTACCTCCTGGGCTTCACCACTTAATTGAAATTTTCATTGGAGGTACAGTATTACAGCAGTGTCTTATGTTATCTACAAGTTTGTGACTTATAGTTGTTGAGAGCCTAGTATAGCTGTGGCTAGTGTGAAATGTGGACAAATTGTTGTGAGAGAAATCATTCATATATCTGTTGTTTAACTGATTTGTTTGTGATAATACAGTCGTCTCCACTTAATTGCAGCCCACTTGAGAGCATGGGAAAAGTTCGGATTAATAGGAGTTGTGATTGTCCAGAGACTTCTATATTTATAAATTATAATACTTTCTTATGTTGAAAATGTTGTGATTAGGTGGGAGTTGCAGTCATCTTGATTGCAGTTAAACAAAATTGATTGTAGTAATAATGACAGAAATAATAACATTTATAAGTCCCATGTTAAGGCAAACAGACCATTCTTGTTACTTTAGATCCCCACAGACTAGATCACTCAATGACCCATTAACAACCCTGAAGAGCATACAGTAATAGTGGTGTGATAACAGCTTTTACAGCCAATGACCAGGTACCTATTATACAGGTGATTGGGCTGAGAAATATATGAATGATAGAGATAATGATGATAGATTGATGAATGGATGGTAAAGACAGATGAATACTTTTAGTCCACAACCTAAATTTTGTCATAAATCTCTTCTAACAGAATCTTCATCATCAAATGCTAGTACACAAGAGTGGCAGAAATGCAAGGCACTGGCACAAATTATTTCTCGATGCCCAGTGACACCCAACAACATAGAGCAGTTCTACTCATCAGTATCCCAACAGGTAGTGTAATCAACTTGACCTGTTCATTATGCATGACGTACATGGTTACATCCAAATATTTTGGTCAAAACAGCTCCTGGCTGCACATGCATATCCTTGAAGTAGCATTTCTATCGTAACTGAGGCACCCCTATGTCTTACTTCCTCTGTAATGAACTATTTCTACTTCAGGGGCGCTGTGTAAGCATAATCTCGCTGAATCACTGTAAAACTCGAAATTTAAACAAACATACAAACAGGTTATAACTTCATGGTAATTTGGTTACATCAGCACTTGAAAAATGTGATATAGTGAAGAGTTAGACAACATTTATTGAAGCTTTGGCAATTTTACCAGAAGTAACTATTTTGCACGTGTTCTGTTATCTGTATTAGCTGCATTTATGATGTGCTGACTATAAGTTTTTTTTTAATATAAGCATAGTGCCATTTCAGTAAGTGAAAAGAGAAATGATTTCTTTTTTCGTACTTCTTTGTTGCAGCTAATTAGCTTGATCCACGCATCCCAAGAGAAGGTGTCTCCCCTAGTCATTAGAGCAGTGGGTGAAGCTATCCAAGAACTAACTAATCAGCAACCAAATCTCATGCAGAGGGTGTGTCTTTCACATTTACTTGCGCCATTGTTGAAGCTTTCCCTCAACAAAGGTAAATGTTTGAAAACCCCCTTTTTCTTTATTTTTAAGTCAAGTTTAAATTAGATCATGATTTGAATGAAAATGTGTAGTTCACTAAATTGCCTGACCAGAAGGTCAACAATGCACAGTGCAAGCCAAGAATTTAAGGCAGTGGAAATTGATCCACTATTTCTCATTACCTTTTGTAACCTCTGCATCCCAGTGTCAAGGGAAGGACTCCAGAGAAAAAGAATTAAAAAGATCTTGCAAAAATTCAATATAAATTTGTTTATAAAACAGCAGTCTCGCAAAAAAAAAACCAAAAAACACATAACTGCTAAATGTAATACTTTTTATCATATATTCTGTTCATAAGATGCCACAGGCAGCCAAATTCTAGCTCTGAGGTGCATTGGAGCTGTTGCCAGAAGCACCAGTGATGTGTTTATTTTCACCACTATCTGCTCGTTTAGTTTCATAATCATTATTCTGCGAACTCACTGACTTCTTTGTCTTAGTTGGAGGGTTCCAGCTGTACAAATGCTTCTGTTTGTCATTGTGATGTGATGAGGAATACCGAACATATCAATCCATTTTCAGATGAAGGTCATCCATCAGTCGAAAACACAGTTGTCCTCTCTGAGGAAACCATCAGGTCATGTCTAGTTTGCTTACACAGGGTAAGTATTACTGACGGGCTTTCTTGCACAAGTTAAATCTCAGATTTGTCGATTTTATACATTTTTTCCTCTCTCCCTTTTTCACATCTCATTTCCTCCCTTTCTGGTTAGGCTTCTTTCCCATTTCCTCCCTTTTTCAGGAATGTCTAAGATTTGGACTTGCGTTTGTTTTTTTCCTCCATCCCTTCCCTCCTCCTGTCTCCCTCACCTTCTTTCTTTCTTTCTTTCTTTCTTTTGTGAGGGAGCTAGTTTATGTACTATGCTTTGTTGATGGGTGTGCCCGTGCAAGTCATTCCTTCCCTGAATGATAGAGTGAAGATCCTGTCCTTCTTGACCGGATTGTGATTTCCTTCCTGAGACATGGCAGTTACCAACATTTTTGAGTTTGTGAGGTAACACTGGGCTCATAATTTAAACAATTTGTAGTAATACAGAAGGGACTTGAGATCAGAGCATTGCAGTGAGTCAGTGACCATGATGGTTGTTCAAGTGCATGAAGTTTTAAGTCATGAAGTGTGTTGTATAGGAATGCCATCCTTCAGGAAAGGTTGTGAAATCAGAGAATGTTAGTGCCTTTTAGAGATTATTGTTTGACATCACTCTCAGAAACTGACTGCATAGAAAGGTTAGGACTTAAGAAATATACTATTCTTTCTTCTTCCTTGTTTTCTGATTGTCATGGACTGTTATATAGGCATATTAGATCTACTTATGTATATATTTCGCAAGAAATGTCTTTGTGTTGAAACGTAAACTGCAACTGATAATGACATATTCTAGATAGACACCACATGCAGTTATAAAAAGTTCAGAGAATTTTATGAAAAATGAGTAACATCCTTAATTGTAGTTTTTTATCAGTCTAATGCGTTCTTTTTCATTGTGTATGTGTATGCCTTTCATCATCATTGATTATCATCCTCAGCTGTTTGTGATAGGGCAAGAACCTCAATCCACCATTGTCTCTGCCTTGAGAGAAGTGACTGGCATCCTGTTTTCAGTCTTCTTCTTCACTAGGAGCGGTGTTTCCACTCAGAAGTATGTAATTATGAGCATTTAATCAAATATATCAGCATTCTTAGAGTGGGTTACCCAGTAAAGTGGGCCATCTGGTTAGGTCAGTCAGCTGTCTTGACCTGGTCTTAAATCTGTCTTATTTGAGGGCATGGTTTATTTGACCCATGGACAGTGAAGTCTCAAAACAGAGGCGTGGTCGTGTTAATGTTATCCAGAGTTTACTATAGGTGCAATATAGTCAGTTTTGCTTGGCTACACCTCCACTCTAGCATAAAACACTTGCCCTAAAAAATGCTGCAGGTTACATTGGAAAACATTTTTTTTGTTTCAACCTTTGTTGAGAAATGTGTGATAATTTCAGAGGAATTACATAAACAAGTGTTGCTACGACTCTGCTGATATCCTCACCAGGTCACTGTGTAAGGAGTTGATCCAGGCATATCTCAAACACTGCAGTGCTGAGGAGGCAGTGAGATGCTTGATGTGTTTGCTGTTAAGTGACTCGAACAAATCACAGATGTATCCACCAGTTCATCATGATGTAGCCTTTGTGTCTGGGGCAGAAGGAGGCATGCAGGCTATTGTATGTAGGGAGAAACAGTACGTTGGAAACTCTTGTTCTTGTTATTCCGTGAGATCGTAAATGAGTTACTACCTTGGATGCCATGTTTCCGGCTTGTATCAGATTTCTGGATTCACAGCCTTTGGGTGCTTGAAATTTCTGGATTCGAAAGATGAAATCCAGTAGAGCTCCTCAAAAGTAACTTGAAGCAATTTGTGTCATGAACAGCAGAAACGTGCAGTAACAGATAGATATCACTGTACTTGTTTCTTGTTACACAATTTCGGGCTTCAAGTTGGTCCCACTGTTAATCTGAGGATTGGCAAAATGTTGAGTTATGAATCTCAGCATTCAAGTTTTTGTGAGTGACACCCATGTTTATTCCAGACATTACCATATTTGTCAGTGGTCCTGCTTGTGTGTCAATTAATCATTTTTGTTTACCACCTTGAAAGGACATTTTCAGGATTTAATTATGAGTGCAGACAGATACATGAATCAGGAAGATTTTTGTCCTGTATTGGGAAAAATACTTTTCTCTGCCTTTTTGTCTATAGGGAGAACCTAGATTCGTGGACTCAGCAAGTGGATGCAGTGACAGACATTTTGTGCGATTTGAACTCAAAGCCAGTGACGTCACAATTGTTCCTCTGCCTGTTACAGGTACTTTGATGCTATTTTAATTACATGTTAGGGAAAGCTATATCTTGGACCTCCCTCATTGTACTAATGGTATGAGACATCAGTGTCTCTCTCATCTTGCTGTATCAAATATATCTGACAGTCAGTACTTAGAACTGAAATATGAACCACAGGTTACAATTGCATGTGGGGAGTGCACAGTTGGCAATGCCTGATGATAATATGTATATATCTGAGCAATGTTTCTTCCCCGGATAAGTAATGCTATTCCTTAGAGAATTCTCTGAAATCAAAGAATGTTAATGTCTCTCAGAGATTGTTGTGTGATATCAGTCTGAGAAACAGCTTTCATAGAAAAATCAAAATCTAAATCCAAAAATATTAATCTTTTTTCTTGTTTCTTGTTTGCTGGACATTCTCTCTTTGTTATAGAGGCTAGTTAGATATAGATATACATATTTGTGGCACAAATGCAAATTTTCTTCTTATGGACGACCTTTATACTACTTAAACTGCTGAGATAAAATAACATATTTTGGACTAGAATGTTTGTGAAACTGTTAAAAGTTCAGTGAATTTTACAAAAAAAAAAAAGGGGGTGGCATCCATGCTAGAATCCAATATAGAAAAAGCCTTGATTATAATCACTCTTTATTTATATAGAACTTCACCCAAGGAACTATCGTTAAGTAGACCTGACTGTACAAGGCAGACACATTTAGAATGTTTACCAGGAAAGAATCTTGAAGGCAGATATTGGCATTCACCTCACCATTGTAATTTATTTTCTCTTTCCACAGAAACTGACTGACATTGTGACATCAGAAACAGCTAAGACAGACATTGTTCTGCCATCAAGAGTTTTCTCCCCTGCCCAGCAGACAATCCAAATGGCTGAGCTGAAAGAGAAAATTTTATTAGTCACTCTCCTGGCAGCCATTGGCGAGAAATTTGGAGATCAAGTTATTGACAGTGGTCAACATGTCTTGACATTTGCAAAGGTTATCAATGAGTGTGTTGCAACCTTTCTGTTCATGATTGGAGACCCATTGACACAAATATTAACGCTTTTCCCCCGTTTAGCTCATCTAGAAATAAAACTTTGCATCCACATTCTTACAAAACAGAAGAAAGAGTAACACTACTTTGCTATGTGACGTCAATGCCAATTGATGATGTGTAAAGTAAAGGACAATAAATTGCTGACAACAAGTGGCAATGTGTAGAGAAAAAGTATCTTTGGACCATAGGCTGATGTGCCTAATCAGAATAGGTCCACTGAAATTTGGAAGATATTGACAAAAAAAAAACAACAAACAAAAAAAACAAAAACAGCCAGAGGGATTTTAAAATGAGAATAATTAAGCCTCATCTTTTAATGTGGAAGCCTGTAAAGTTTTGAAATTGCCATGTTATTGTCCAACTGAGGGTGAGCGGGGAGTGGAGATTGGGTCACAAACCTACCACTAGAACCAACCCTAACCCACATTCACTAATTCATGTCTTATGTTCTTGACATTAGTAAGTGCTATATTTTCCTTTGTTGCTAACTTTGAAGCCAAAAGTTTTATGACACTACCAAAAGGCAATAAATTGGTAAATATTTTTGCAGGAATCTCAGTTGACAAACTCAAAGTTAATGTTGCAATCTGAAGATGAAAAGCTAAGGACTGAAGTGAAATAGTTGCTCTGTGGTAGCATTACAGTGATGCTGAAAATATGAGAAACATTACTCGTGAAATATATTATAGTTATGCATCAGGTTGGTACTTGTCAAAGTTTCCAAAGGACACATCTGACTGACAAACTTAACATCTGCAACATCTATACAGGCCACCTTGGAGCGTTGTGTGAAAATATGCCAGTCTTGCAATGATGATGTCACCCAGGCATTTGAGTGGGAGACAGCGTCCATGGCAATGGGATTGTTGACAGCAGTGCTAGGTGGAGCTGTGGAGGTAAGTATTTTCACTCTCTGAAGACATAGCTTACTATGTAGATAATTATATAATGTTTTGATGTTTCTAATTGGATATATTTTTTTTAAGAAGTGATGTCATGAAGATCAAGATCACAGTTATATAGGTAGCACTTACAGTGTGTAATACAGAGATGAGTCAGATATGAAAATAGATTACAGCTTTATTTTGTACTTGTTTATATATTTTTATAAATCATGTCAAAAATTTGATATGTTACAACTTGTTAACTGAAATAAGTATTTTGAATTTTTTTTTGTCTGTTTGTTTGCCAAAGCCAATAATTTCCTTGAGATTAATGAAATCTTACAGTCTCACAATCAATACTAATACTAATGTAGTAATGGGAGAGTAGAGAAAGGTACATGCCAGTGTCATAGTGTTTCCCTTTCTTTTAGTATAGATATTTTCTCTTTTCTGAATTATGTTGCGACTGAGAACACAGTGTTGTTAAGTGATGGAGTGTGATCAGAGTAGGATATGATTAAAGGCTCGACAATATTCTTGATGAAGTTGACAGACGAAGACAAAAAGTTGCTGGATGAGTTGCTTCCTCTTCTGACGGCCATTAGTGAGAGTGATGGTGCAGATCCAGCAGTCAAGGAAATGGCTGATGACTTGAAGGTTGCTGTGGCGACTCGGGGCCTCGTACATGTGGAACTCAGTAAATTTAAAGCAGAACAGAAAGTGCAAGAGAGCAAGGTAATTTTTTAAAGTTGTTTTTGCCTGTTTTTAGACATATGTGCTGATACCACCAGACCTAACTTTAAAGATCTGCAGATTTAAAATTTCTTGCAGACTTCTATGTACAAGTACATAATGTTGGGTATGTGGATATGTTTTTTGCAATAATGGAGAAGTATGGAGAGGCTGAAGAATGTCTTGCGTTGTTAAAATATGAAAGATCTGATTGATCAGTCAATCATAATTTGAATATATTCAGGAAACCTGAACAGCAGTAGACAAAAGCTCAACTGCTTCATAGCACATTGACTATAGAAATAAAGCACCTACAGATGATTTACAGAGACCTCCATACAATCATGATATAACCTGGAGCACTTTATTTTGACATAGGTTATGATGTATTGATAGACCATAAAAAGTTCTATGAATAATGGAGTTGAATTTAGTGGTTGTGATTGTATTAAAGAATAGGAATTAAGCGTCTATGAGTATTCTAAGAGACGGACAAAATACACTAACTTTAGAAATCCTACATTCTGTTGCATATAGTCAGAAAAATATTGCCTACCATGGCTGTTAGGCTAGATGTGAAAGTAATTTTTAAAAATTAGCCCAATGTTATCAGTCTGTCGTGAGTAGGGAAATACCAAGAGTCAAGCTTTTACTGGAGATCAGACTTTCACAACACGCATCATCACTCAATTGCCATAGTTGTATTATTTCACTAATTTAAAAGTAGTGGGAGTGTGTTTCCTTCTCAAGGGCTAAAATATGTCTTGGCTGAACTTAATGCAAAGAGTATGTATGTGCTTAAGTCCTTTACCCATTATTCTCAAGTTTTGTAATTCTTATGTAGGTGTGCTCTGTTGAAGTTACCATAGATTTATTTGACTTTGTATTCACTGTAGAAGCCTGAAGGAAAGTCTACACAACAAGCAAAACCACTGATACAAGTTCTTTCAGAGACTTCAGCAGAGGAGGACAGTCAGAATTCTAATGATGGGGAGAAAGTGGAGAAATTATATAGCAGCGATGGTGAGTAATTCATAGAAAGATTTTCCAAGACTGCATGAATAAATATGAGATTAGCAGGTCACTTATTATACATTCATAGCACTCCACTCTTACAGCAAAGACATTCTGGATTTTTTGTTTGTTGTAACTTTTGACAAAAAGAACAGTTAAACAGATTACAGTGAATCAAAATTGTCTGTATTAATGTTGTATCTCAGTGTGACTTCCACTTAATGCAGAACAATAGAATTTCAAACCAGTGACCTACACAAATGTGAAGAAACAGTGAGAATGATCCCTGCTTTCTTTTGTTACCAATTTAGATTATAGCAAGACGGCATCCAAAAATGCTGAAACCAGCAGTCTCAGACAGGCTTTCCAGGAGTTGTGTGACCCCTTGTTGCCGGTCAGAGGTCATGGCCTGATAAGTTTGGCAAGGATGGCTGAGGAGAGGAATGATGAGGTCAAGGAAAAGTTGGATATGTTATTGAAGGTTGGTAACATACAGTCAGATTTGTTAATTAGTTGGGGCCATTTCATCTTTTTCACCAATCAGTGGCTGCAACATTAACATCTGTGCTGTAGATTTAAATTGAACTTAGAATCTAAATGCTTATGCTGTTACACTTTGCAGAAAGACAGGCAATATCTATGTGTTTGTGACAGAAACTACAGTAAAACCCTGATATTTCAGCCACTTTTGTGACCAAGTATGGAGGATCACATTATCAGTACTCTTGATCAAGATAAAGCCATTGAAGAACTGAAAACCTCAACAGCAGTATATCTTGTCCATTGCTATTGTTGTCAAAGACCTTTGCATAGGTCTTTGTTTCAACATCAGCTGTATGGGAAGGTGCAGCAAATGAATAGGACAATGAGTATTTTAACCTTCCTGTAATGTCCTGGCAGGAGGCATGAGGAAATGGGAGAATTCCATTTGCAGTATGAATAACGCTGGATACTACCATATGGTGTTTAAGTACAAAGGAAACTTTTGTTCCATCATTAGCTATTATAGACCATTGTCTTCACTGTTCTGTCTTTTCTCCTTTCCACTAGGTTTTCATGGAGAATCTTACCCACACAGACTCTTACATTTACCTGGCTGCTGTTAATGGGTTGGCTGCCCTTAGTGACCTTTGCCCTGATAGGGTCATCCCATGTCTAACTTCAGAGTTCAGGTCAAAGTGCATGAAAGATCAGACTTCAAAATCAGGGGAAACCACCCTCAAGATTGGGGAAGCTGTCGTGAAAGCAACAAAGCGACTAGGTGAGGAAATAAGAGGAGAGCTCACTGTGCTATATACTTTTCAGTTTTATTTCAACTGGCTTTGATATCATGGGCCATGACTCTTGGAATTTTGGCATTTTATATTGAATTTCCAGGAAAATGCACTTATAGGAATGACACAAAGTCACAAATTTTTGAAAAACAAAAAAGCAGCAAAGACACAGAATGATGAGACATGTTCAGTTTAAATAGAGACCCCTTTTTTTAATCATGGTTACTAAAATTTTGCCACTGACTCTCTTCATGGAAGATCATGCAGCTGTTGAAAGAATATTGGAAAATATTTTTTTCATTCATTACGAGAAAACAGAAGGATTTGGGCGTACAATTTTTGTGACTCTTTTCCACGGGCTTACATGTATCAGATTAAATGTGATCACATGCAAAGTTTTAGCATCATTTTGTTCAGAATTTTAGGCTAGGTCTGCTGACAGTATCTAACTTTATGCGCAAGCTCAAACATTCATGCACAGAACAACTTTGTAAGGAATTAAGTCTCTGCTTGCCAATAAAAATACTGCAACAGTTCCATTATTCTTCGACACAAATGCTTTGCAAATTTAAGAAGACTGTTTGTTTCCACTCCACTGTGAAAACTACTATTCCTAAAACAGAGTTGCAAGCACACTGAGATCCAATTAAGCAGTTTGCAAATAAATAGAGTCATCTGTATTTCTAATGAAACCATAATTTGTTACAATCTTTCCTACTTCTTTCAGGGGAGCTTACTCCAAAGTACCGTGATCAACTGTTGCCAGCCATGCTGTGTGGTTGTTGCCATAGTGATGCCTTTGTGAGAACCAGTAGTTTATCTGGCTTGGCTGATATCTGTAAACTGCTGAGATTTTCCATTGGGCCAGTGTTACATGAGGTATGTCCTTACTTTGGATTAAGATTAAGCTTTGCTTCACTTAATAGCAACTCTACGGAAGCATTGAAGTTCTTTATTTTTTTACTTTTATATAGGAAATAAATATTCTGGTTTGTGAAAACTGTTAAGTACAGTAAAGACTGCAGCCAAATGAGAGAAAGATTATTTCTCATAATATTTACTGTGACAGGTTGTATAGTGAGAGGGATTCTGTATAGAACAAAGGCCAAATATTTGCTGATTTCATGTTTTTAGCTTTCATGTAATATCTCATCAAAAGGATTTCTTGGATATTATTCTTGGTTATTCCCTGAGCTTGATAGTAAATATAATTCATCAAATGCTTTTAATTTTGCCTGACAGTTTTATACTTTTTCAACTATTCAGGTGCTGACTTGCTGTAGAGATGTCATAACTTCCGACCCTGAGCCAGCGCCACGCCAGGCTGCCACATTGACTTTAAGCCTGCTGATACAGGGCTTGGGCAAAGACACTCTGTTGGTAAGGCACATTTGGTAAATTAAAGATGACATTATTATTATTTTGAGCAGGGGTGATGTTCCTGTAGACAAAAAGTTTTTTCAATTATTCTTGTGCAGGAGAATTAGCTAGGTCCACTCCTGTGCTTGCGAGGTTCTGTTTACCTCCAGCCGTCATTAAAATTTGTCCAACTGACAAAAATCTGTACACTGGAATATGTTTATTATAAAAACACTTCACATTAAACTGGCAGTTTTACAAAACATTTTGAAGGTTTGAACACTTTTATACATTTTATTATTAGTCTTAATATGCAACTAACTGTTATTTAAAAAAAAAACTGTCTTTCATGAAGCTTTTGTGAATCCCTTCCGCCTCATATCTTAGGATCAAATGGTACTCTCTCTTACTTACAGTCCTCAGCTCTCGCAGAAACCACCCTCAACCCTGACTTTCTTATGCCTATGCTTTACATTATTAACAAATCACAACATTATTCTTCATGAGATATGATCTTGATTGCTTTGTTTTGAACTAAATCAAGATAGCTGACATATTTTGCTGTGTCATGGATAATGCAAAATATGAATGTGTTGTATGAAATGTTGCAGTGGGTCCTATAATGTTGCAGTGGGTCCTATAATGTTGCAGTGGGTCAGTGGGTCCTATATTATCATAATATATAACAAGACCTACATCTGCATTTCTATGAATATGCCGCTCTGGGGCTCTCAGTGATATTTTAAGCCATTCATTTGTATCTTATTTATAATTTGCACTTTGCCAAAGTTAGATGTTAAACAGTTTTTTTTAACTCTCATTCCCAGGCCCTCGATGATGTACTCCTAGATATCTATCGGGTCCTGAAGCATTCTCTGAACTTTGACCCTGATGAGAAGGTGAAGTTCCATGCTAACCTAGCCCTTGGTGAGCTGGATGATGTCATGAGAGAAGCTCTATTTGCCAAGCCAGAATTGAAGAAGACAATCACCATTCTTGGTTATCAGTAAACACTTTATTCTGTGTTTCACTCCATTGGGGAAACAATGCTCTCTACTGATCATGTCAAGGATCTACTGTAAAATTAGTTTCCTGGGTGAAAGTATAGGGAACTGCTTTCTGACAAGTAAAAACAGAAAACAGATCTAAGCATAAAATTATTTGTAGATCAGAAGTACTTCATTATTCATTGATCTTTTGCATTGCTAAAAAGAAATCAGGGCAAATAAAAGTGTTTGGTATATCCATCACTTCGAGTATTCTTTCTAAATAGTCTGTTGTATCAGTGTGTGATCAGGATATTTGTAACCTTTCCAGGCATTCAGTACTGGCTACCTTTGGAGGACGTCGATGGGCATTAAGTTACCACCATCCTCTTCACTACTTTCTAAATATGTTGTGCATAAAGTACTGATCCATGCCTTGAAAGAACTATTGTAAAAAGCAATATATGAAACTATGGGTCTTTTGTGAACCCACAATGCCTTCAAAGAAGTTCTCAATTTTTGCTATATGAAATGGATAACTTGGTAACTCACGAATACCTCTGAGGGCAGTTAAAAAATGCTGTTTGTTTCTTTGTGTTTGCTCATGTGAAACAAAAGCAATGTATTGCAGCGAACAGTGCAGAGCAGTTCAGCAAAGTAGCCATACTATACCCACTCCATTTATAAACAGAAAGAAGCAAGAATGTTTGATGACCCACATTAAAATTTTATTGCCACTGCCCCTGGGCAAAATGTGTCGTGTCTTTCCATTAATGTGTCTTTCTCTATCATTATTGCTTTGATGGTCACAATTGATATTAGACACTTGACACTGATGGAATGTTAGCGATGGTTATGTTTTCGCCATGATGCTGTGTCAAATAAAAATTTGACTAAGATATATTTGCTCAGAAAAGAAGTTATGTTTTGTTTATAAACATGTCATATCAAATACATCCTCTTGGTGCCAATAAAAACAGCATGCTACCACAGTTTAACACTATGCCTTTTATGTCATGTTTGGTAATGAAGTTTTGTTAACATCTCTTTAACTGCATGCCAAACTGCATTTCTTATCTGCTACGGAAAGGGTAAACTGCAATAACAGAACAAGTATCTCTCTTTTGTTACTTTAATTTTACCATGCACCTTATGCATCAAACAGGGATGTTCCATTTCACATTCAGCTCTAAAATACATGTTCCTCTAAACTCCTACTCCAGAACATTCATTAATACTGTATCTCTTTTCTTGCCTTGTTGCACAAATTTTCTTTTCTCTTTTTATTTAATTTTTAATTCACCTCTGCTCATTGGGTAGACATAGGCCAGAGTCTTGCACAAACATATTCCTCCTCAGTTTTATCCTTTAAATTTTACTTCATGCTCGAAACACTTATGGTTTTGAATTTTTGTTACTAATAATAATAAAAAGCAATAAGAATTCTTAATGTTTCCTATCAACCTTGATGGAGTATTCTGAAATGAAACAGGAAATAAAATTTTCCTTAGCTCTTTTCTATGTTATGGTCAGAGAATCCTTATGCAAATTCAGGATCAGGATATGGATAAAATCCAACATTTTACAATCACTTATATTACTCATATCTGTGCTATATCATTTCACAAACTAACCAATAACAACCATCAACGCTCACAAGTATTGCATCACTGAAGACAGCATATAATAAACTTTGAAGTAGCTTATGGATGATCCGAGATCGATTTCTTGCAGAAGTGCCTTAGCAATCAAAGACTTACATCCACATCCTCCTATTCATACTTTACTCAGGGTGTCAAACACCCCACAAAGTCAAGCCCAGCCCCATACTTCTCTCTCGTCTCCTATGTCCACTCACCTTTCACCTCGCTCGACTCTCTACAACTGCAAAGACCTTATTTATATTAAAGGTCCGCTGACAGCTGACAAAGCAGAGATCAGTAAGAGTGTTACTGGTAGCAATGGCCTCCAAAAGGTCTGTCACAAAGTAAACACAAATTAGCTGAACAAACCTACCGAATAAAAGCACCCTATCTATGTGTAAGTTATTTATGTAAATACTTTGGCCTAAATTGTAAAACTCATATTAAATATTTCTCAGCACAGTTAATGGATGCATAAAAGCAGCATACCAATCTGAGCCCCCCCCTTCCCTCCCCTCCTTCTTCCCCCCCAAAAAGAGACTCGCCATCATCACCATCCCACCCTACTTGGCTATAAGCTAAAGTTGAGAAAGTCCCAGGGTGATCAGGCCTGCTGGGGTAATTTTAAAGTGAAGTCAAATAAGCAGGCATTAACCTGGTTAGGAGACTTTGAAAATACATTATTATTGTTACTGTATTGTTATCATCATTACTAGAACTGACCACAAGCATATGGCAAAAACCAGTTTATCCTTTGTTGGACATAATTTTAACTGGATAACAGTTGTGAATGATTCATAAACGAGAAAAATCAGTTGGATACATTAAAGTTCTCATAAGAGCCTTCTCCCATCTTACATCCTGACCATTAATTATATGTATCTTGATGGCAGTTGTTTTTTGTTGTTTTTTTTATGTGGAGACCACTGAGCAACATCTAGAAATAAAACGCTTCAGCCAAATTTGAGTCACAGATGTCTTGAGAACTACATAACGTAAAACATGTGGTTTTCACCTAAATTCGTAGAAAAATACACAAAAAGTAACTATACACATCCGTCCTCTTTATTGTTTTTACCCTTTTTTTAAAAAAAGAATGTGTATAACAACGAAATACAATCTCCGATAGATCTTTTCAATCCGCCCGATTCGCCAATCGTCCAACTTTTTCACGGAGTCTAATGCATTCATCTATGATGCCTTTCGGTGCGCTAGGTATTCTTTCGCCGCTGGTGCGTTGCCTGCCTACCCATTTGTTAAATGGGGTGTTAGTCTTGTAATTATATAAATTTGTGTCAGGACTCGGGTGCATGCTTTAAACACAAGTCCCAATACGAATATTATAATATCTGGGATGGTGAGAGACACTGGTTAAAGCGCACTTCTCGCCTGTCCTGCAGTCTGTATTCCTGCGACAGGCCATGGGGCGGGCACAGTCACCTGGGGAGTATAAGGAAAACCACTGAGCTTCTAAAGCATAAACAGTGAGTCTGGAAAGAGCATTGTATAAAATATTGTTTTCTGGCTCAAGAAAGTCATAGTAATCTCGTGTAATATTGATGATTACCAGTGAAAATGTACAACCAATAAAGTCACTGTTGTAAAAGTTAAAAACAGAAAGAATTACTGACTGTAATCTGATCATAAAGACATACGAAGAGTGTGTTTCTTTGTCATGCTTATCATCACTGCGGATACTGCTTGAACGCTTTCCACAGTGTCACTGTGGATACTGCTTGAACGCTATTCAGTATCACTTCGGAAAGTGTATGTATGCTGTCCACAGTGTCATTGCAGATAGTTCCTGAAAGCTATCCACTAGTAAATACCTAACTTTTCAGATAGAAGAAAGTGGATGTAACCTGTAGTTTTGGGAATGAAGGTTTACCACATAAAAAAAAGGGGGGTTGGGAGGGGGAAAAGTGAAAGAAATTAGATACCGTTACTTTGCCTTGGCCTGCAGACAAGTGTTGAGGGGTCTGAGCTGAGCGGGTCCATCATACAGCACTGGGACAAGGCACATTCTAAGTCATTAGTACATGAACGTTGTCTGGGCGAGAGGTAGGAATAGGTAAAAAAGTATTCAGTGCTCAAAGCCTGTCATAGGAATGGGTGCTATATAAATATAATAAAATGCATTATTAGTATTATTTATACCAACATGAGAAAGTGTCAGGTTATTTTAGACTTAGTTTGCTACTTCATTTCGGGCACTTGCAAGCTGAGTTGTACTGTGACATATGCAATCTTCCATTTAAAGGAAAAAGATCGTATGCGCTAAACTTACAGTTTAACAGTAGGCCTACTTTTACCTCCATGGAAGAAATTTCCCGAAATCTCAGTGGGATATGAAGAATAACACAAATGTTAATAGGGCCAAAAGAAGAAAAAACAATAGGTGCCAAAGACCTTTACAGGCTTGCGCCAGCGCCGGCGCGGTCGAGTGGCGGTTGGAGGAATTTGATGTTTACTCAACAGCCTTTATTGAATGCCACCATCGCGTGTGTTTCCTTTGCGACTAATCAACAACAGCATATATTCACATACCTTACCAAAGACGTGAGATTTCTTGTAGATAGTTCTCGGTGTTCGCTCTGGGAAGGGGGGTGGTGGAGACTGAAAGGTTATAAATCAAAGTTTCCGTACAAAGTGGGGGAGAGCCTGTTACTGGTAGTCTATTTGATGTGTATTTTTCTAGACTGGTGATTTTGACAGACGTCAGTCTCAACCGATTATGGCAAAAGAAATTAATTAGAAACCGCTGGGCAAACTTCTAGGATTCTCTCAAGATCTGTTAAGAATAGGGTTAAGGGCATGGGTAAGGAGTGGTAGAGTTAGGATTAGGAAAGACAAGACAGTCTCGGGAAAGTCATTAGACAAAGTCTAGAGATTAGCCCTTAAGATTCCCCCCCCCCCTTCTTCTTTAACTCTTCTCCTAACCCCAGGTCAAGCGGACATTGAGAGGACGTCATGATTTTGCCAAACAAGGCAAATGGTTATACTCTTTCGTTCTTTTGTTTTATCTCCTCTCCACAAATCAAAAGAACGAAAGAAGAGAGAGACAGAGAGATCTGTTAAAAAATGTTTGTGCTAGATGCACAAACTCACAATACTCACAATACTCACAACTATGTAAGCCTCGCAAGAATACTTTATTCAGGGGCCCCGCAAAACCATATGACAGCCATGACTGGTTCAAACTCTGTATTAGCAGCAGGTTTAAACACCAGAAATTAACTTCTTCCTGTTTTCTCTTCTCCATCTCTCTCTCTCTCTCTCTCTCTCTCTCTCTCTCTCTCTCTCTTCTCTCTCTCTCTCTCTCTCTCTCTCTCTCTCTCTCTCTCTCGCTCGCTCTCTCTCGTTGTCTCTCATTCCCACACTCTCATGCGGGGCCTTCTACAAGCGTGGACTCTGGGCACGTACCACTATGCCCATACCTGATACGCCACTGGTCACCATAAACATACTTACGAGGCTTGTCTTTTTTTACGTTGCCCTCTTTTAGCTGCGCCTTCATCTAGCGGGTTAGGTTGAACATGCCACTCATCCTCTTCAGAATTCAAATCCCACTCATTAAAAAAGACATCAAAGTCTTCCTCAATATCAATATGAACGCCTCTTTCTTCTTCTTTGTTCTGATGGGCATTTTCTTCAGCAACATCGTATCCATTTAGTCCAGGTTTGTTTTTCACAAAATCAGTGTCTTCATCTGTTTCCTCAGTGTCCATTGATCCAAAGTCAGAGCGGGTAGACCAGATCTCAAGGTCTTGTCTGGTATCAAACTGTTCTCCTTGATTTAAGAAGTTGTCTAGAAAGTTCCAGAAAGTCGTTACAGATGCCGTCCAGGCCTCTTCTCCCACTCTGGGAATTTCGACTTGATTCTCTCCCAAAACAAGGCAGTTTTTGCTGATGCCCATTACCAAGAACACCTAAAAACATACATTATACATTAGCAAAGAATATTTCTCTGACCTCTAGTGCTACAGCACCGGTACCAACCGCGTCCATGAACGAACTTTATAACCGCAAGTCTTGCAAATTATTTGCTTTGCTGATCTTATTTCTTACGGCAGAAACATACTATCATATTCAGCCTCTTGAATTGGTTTGGTTTTAACTGTTGTATAGTAATATTATGGTGGAATAGATGCGGACCTCAGAGGTACCGGACGCAACATCCCCATCGCGACCATCGTCATTACCAACCCTGGCCACGATGTCCTCAGCATATCAATCAATACTCTCTGAACCATACGCTTACTGTATTGTGGTTCTGCCCTTTCCGAGTACCGGACTGTGATCTTGAATTACATGTGAAGGGTTTCATGGCAAAACGCGTTATCCACCAATATGAATTTTTAGCTTATTCTACATACACCATGTAGCAGTAGGAGTATTTAGTATACATGTATATTTCCATTCCATAGAAGGACATTTGATCTCTATTATTTAAGACTTAAATTTCGCCTTTCGCATAAAAATATGCTTTGAATCTGGTCTGTTTTGCCACAACCCCCGAATGGTGTATAATGCGTTTTGCCATGAAGCCCTTCATGTACAGATATCATAAGTGTCTCATTAATGATATATGCCAAGATATATGAAAAATACGATCAATTCCGCTCAATCGCACCTCCTCGGAAGCGTGCAAAAAGTTACGATTAAAAAGGATTGCGATCATCAAAAGACGTTTATATTGAGCGGATGTGATATCGGCAGAATCAGCGATAGAGAGGTTTTTGCCTAGTTGTTGTTGTTGTTTTTTCGCACAGTTAAAGATGTGTCGGAAAACCATTACTGTTAACAATAACTTTTTAATCAGAGAAAGACTAAGAAGATTTTTTATAAAAAAAAATGATTTCAAATCAAGAGAGTTCCATCATTTTTATTTTTTTTTACTCTGTAATGATTACGAATGGAAAGAAAAAGGCTGGTCTACAACTTGGTCTACTCACCAAACAAATCATTGTGAAGTCCGAAACTTTGCTAATATTTCCGGCAAAACAGCACAAAAGGAATACTGTATGCTATTGTTGATTGATTCTTCGTAGACTTCAACAATGTGCCCCAGACGCCTCTGGTTTTAGTTATTATTTTTAACTTAACCAAACATTTGTAACATCTTCCAACAAAGAAGGTTATGTGCCAACCGGCATCAAAAATTCCCCACTATCACCGAGTCAAGAATTTGTCTCATCTCTTATTGAATTTTCCTCAAATTCAGTAAATGACAAAACTCCAAATTCAGAGTTGAAATGTTTACTTTATCAGTTCCGTATAGTCTACACGTAATCTGAATAACTGTATACAATTTTTATTCACGAAACTTTATTTATTCCTGTGTTATGAGCATCCTTCTTAATGGGATTTTTTTTTCTTTTTGAATGCCGTTCGATATGCTATATTATCTTGTTAGATACGTGGAATGTAAAGGATGCAGGAGTAATCAAATAGTTATGGTTCATTATAATTATGGTTAACTTTAGTCACCTTATAGTCACCTTACCAAAAATGTACGTTTCTTCATTGGAGCATGTGGTATAATTATGATAAATTCTCGCAGAGCAAGCAGATAGGATCATTCTTTAGTCAAGTGTAAGACCAGGTACATTTGAGAGTAGGGTCCTTCCGAAAACGTTTGCCAGAAAGTCAGATACAGACATTCTGTCAGAGTCCACAAGAATAATAAGTATGGGTCGATGTTGTTTAATCACAATGCTCTAAATCACAAGATCTGTTTAATCACAACATTTTCCAGATGGCAGAAAAATTTAATATGAACATTACGGCATGATTTCAATTACCTTTAATCGCAACTTATACCATCCCTCTGAGGAGTTGCGATTAGGCGGAGTCGAATGTGCCTCGAGGCACACAACGAATAACATGGTTTGGAAACGTGTAGACTGTGGAATGATTAATAATTTTAACGGCTACAGTTCGTGTCTAGGTGAAACTGACGACCTGAAATTGAAATAAGAGTCACATCTAATCTTCAACGAACATTACGCATGTCCAATACGTAGACTATGCCCAAAATTTGCCCCGAGGGACAGCATCCAAATTTTGATGCATGATAGTACGAGAAAATTTAGATCTACTGTCTTTTCACAGCCAGTAGCGTAAATGAAATCAGTGGCGTCTCTGAAGGTGGAAGTGGGAGTTACCGGGTACCTGTGAATTGTTTTTGTAAAAAATATTTTTAAAATAAGTATTTCTGTAAGCACTCTTTATTATTTCATTCTCTACTTATCGCCAATTACAAAGAGCAGATCACTCCTTTGATCTGTGTATGTCTCCGAGTCTAGAAGTTTGAAAGTCGAAAGAAAGTGACAATTTCTGTATATTAATTTTATGAAATTTAACAATTTCATGAAATGTTAGCGTGATTCTGCCACTGCCGTTCCTTCTTATGACGTCGTCGCGCGTGTTCTCAGTTGTGTGCCACCTAGTGCTGCTCTCTTGGTAGTAGCTTTCTTGAACCTCCGCTCATGTCTTATTTGTTTTGAGGGGGCGCTCTTAGGTTCGTCCGTCAAGACAAACTGGCCCCCCACTTGATAATTATATTCCCTTATTCAGGAAATGATACACTCGCGTAAACCGATAGCAATAATTTGAAATTTAATTCACTCAGGTGATATCTCTATAAAATCTGCTCAATTTTTAATACCTTAAGATTGTACTTCAAAAAAAAAAGTAAATAAGAAAAATTTCCGTCTCTTAATTTTTTGTTTAGACCAGTAACAATTTTATTTCGATAAGTATACACTGTCTTGGGAAAAGCTCAATCAGTTTGCTTATGTCACATAAACTTATCACCCATGACTTTATGCATGGTTTTCTCCCTTCCCAAGAAGCGTGAAAAATTGCACTCTGAAATAGTCGTAAACTACTTCTAGTGGTAATTGTTGTTTCTTGTTGTCGCTGCAGTAGTTACAGTGACAATAATGGCAACAAGAGTAGAAGTAGTAGTGGTAGTGGCAGTACATACAGTTGAGTAGTGGTAGTGGTAGTGGTGATGGTGGTACAGATGGTAATCATACTGGTGGTTGCATTGATGATGGTGGTGGTGATGACAATTTGTTGGTTTGGTTTTGTTTTTTTTTTTGTGGTGGTAATAGTGGTAGGATTGGAAGTGATCTCTAATATATTTGGCAACTTGGAAACACATTATTATGTCACTTTTCCGTACAAACTGCTACGGCTACAGACTTCAAAATTTGGTGTGAGGCTACATAAGATATGGCGTCATCATGACGGCCAAAAAGTATCTTACAAAAATTCCCGTTCTTTTACGCTATTGGTAATCTCGGTCATGAAACGAAACAAACTTTCGCTGGCGGATGACATCCAATGTTGCCAGAATGGCTCCTTCATAGCCAAACATGGCCATATTTTGAAAGTTCTGGTGGGAAAATTTTGCCCGAGGTGGGTTGACTGGCTATTTTCTGGCTAGGTGATAAATTTAAATACAAAAATCAAAGAAAATATTAAAAAATCCAACTAATATTGGTCTATCACTCTATGGATAGAAGAGTACATATAAATATAAACAACACAATTTGTTGGATTGTTGTTCTTAAAACCATCTGCAGATTTGGTTTATAGGTGTTGCTCAATGTCATTAAGTGGTCACTTGAGATCACTTATTTGTTCGGATGGTCAGAGACTGAAAATCATATTCTAGTATTAAATTGTTAATGTTTTCTTTTCAAGTCCTGACTGACTGTCTCTAATGTACATGGATTTGTACTGCAATTCGTCTGCTAGAAAAAAAATTTCGTTCTCTAACCTCAGTGGCCCAGTGCCCTATGTCTGCTGCCAACACTGCATATTTGTTACAGCAGGTGTTTTTAGATTCGTATGCCATAGTCTATCCTATTCTGTCAACTGCCATAAATCCACCCTGACTAGGTTCACTTCAAGCAGTTACTGACTTATTGTTTCCATATTATGTCTTCTGTCGACACTTTTCCTCTTTTTCCAGACACCACTCCTTCTAGCTAGCATGATGCAATCTACTGTCTGATGTTGTATCATGTGGTCAAGAATGACTTGCTTCCACTGTAGTATAAATTTATCTGTATCGCCAAATAACAATTTCCTATCACCTGTGCTTAAGTCGTTGTTTTCTGTCCTTTCCATATTCTTGAAGATCATTAAGAAATTTTGTTTTAATGTGGCCATGGCTGTTCAACTAAATGGTTAAATCACGTCATATGGCAAAATTTTCTTTACCCATGCGGGAAAAAACAACACCAAGATATTGGCACCTTTGCCTATAAAGTTTTGTTTTGTTTTTAAAAATAACCAGCCTCTGACTTTGGATACGTTACAGTGAATAGGAATACATTCTGCCTCATGCTATGTTGTGTCCAGGCTATTTAATCATTGTACTGCCAAAGACCTTGTTTTACTACTCACACCTTCATACCTAGAGGCTTAAAACTTAAAGGGATCCATCTCCTTTCATTGCAGACTATAGCTCATCCATCTCCTTTCATTGCAGACTATAGCTCATCCATTTCCTTTCATTGCAGACTATAGCTCATCCATCTCCTTTCATTGTAGACTATAGCTCATTCATTTCCTTTCATTGTAGACTATAGCTCATCCATTTCCTTTCATTGTAGACTATAGCTCATCCATTTCCTTCCATTGTAGACTATAGCTCATCCATTTCCTTTCATTGTGTAGACTATAGCTCATCCATTTCCTTTCATTGTAGACTATAGCTCATCCATTTCCTTTCAATGTAGACTATAGCTCATCCATTTCCTTTCATTGTAGACTATAGCTCATCCATTTTCTTTCATTGCAGACTATAGCTCATCCATTTCCTTTCATTGTAGACTATAGCTCATCCATTTCCTTTCATTGTAGACTATAGCTCATCCATTTCCTTTCATTGTAGACTATAGCTCATCCATTTCCTTTCATTGTAGGCTATAGCTCATCCATTTCCTTTCATTGTAGACTATAGCACATCCATCTCCTTTCATTGTAGACCATAGCTCATTACCTTGACGCGCACCCTTCTTTATTAACCCAGTATATTTTGCATGGAAAATTGCTCGCCAAAGTGCTGAATAGTACATTGTTTGTTACGGTGGGTAGTGATCTTAGGAAAGCTTTATCTCGAAATATGACTGTAACTTCACTTCCAGATTTCACACAATAATCTGAGAAAAACATTAGTGCACATACTTATTGTGGAGTTTTCGAAATTTGTGCCTCAAAAATGGAAACAGATTTCTCTCAAAGAGATGTAATATGAATTAAACTGAGAAAAATAAAAAGCAATTGTAAATTATTATGTGCATCAATGTGTGGTAGATATATGCGTGAAATCTGATGGTGAGGTAACAACTGTTACTGCCTTCTGAGATAAAGTTTTCCTAACATCATCATGCACATTAGGGGAAAAAAGCGCGCCGTACAACAATATGGGGCCTACTCCTGTACTAAAAATTTACTAAATCAGAAAAGCGGTGTGTGTATGCCACTGCAGTGCACTATAATCTACAACGGGAGGGTAGTGGATGACCTTTGTGGCCACTAATATAACGTCACTAGCTATTTTTCGGCTTCGGTTTGGCTATGTTTTTGGCTACTTTTTTTCACCCCGTGTTTGGGGGTTTTGATTTCGAAACCTGGCAACACTGATGACGTTTTCAGCGCGGGAGTATTCATTGGAGGGGAGCAGAGGCGTGGGGAAAAGGGAAAGAAGGTGAAAAGACATTATTTTGGTATTCCTCCCTCCCCCTTCTCTCTCGACAGGGTCTGGTTACTCGGCTAGTATGATATATTTTGGGAGAGGCAATATATTTTTACTGGGATTCTGCAATTGCCTTTCCTTTATTATGATTATGACGTCATCGCGAGTGTTCTCAGAGGTGTACGACCTGGTACTGCTCTGTTGGAGTAGCTTTCTTGAACATCCGCTCATGTCTTGTTTGTTTTGAGAGGACGCTCTAAGGTTCGTCCGCCAAGACAAACTGGCCCCCGATAGCAATAATTGAAATTTAACTCATTTAGGGGATATCTCATTAAAATCCTCTCAATTTTTAATATTTTAAGGTTTTACTTTTAAAAAAAAAAGTAGATTATACATGTATACGAAAATTTCCATCTCTTAATTTTCTGTTTAAGCCAATGACAATTTTATTTCGAAAATACAATATTACATACCATCCTCTTGGAAAAACTACGATAGTTTGCTTATGTCACATAAACATATCACCCGTGACTTTATGCATGGTTTTCTCCCTTCCCAAGACTTGCGTGGAAAGTTGCACTCTTTGAAATCTAGTTGTAAACTACTTTTAGTGGTACCGGTAATTGCTGTTTCTTGTTGTCGCTGCTATAGTTATAGTGACATCAATGGTAACAAGAGTGGAAGTACTAATGGTTGTGGTGATCGTGGTAAAGAAAAGTAAATACGTAAATCCCATCTCTTAATTTTCTATTTAGGTTAATGTCAATTTTATCTCGACAATTACATACTGTCACAAGGAGCATTATGTAGGTCAAACCTGAGTGAGTGGTTTGTCTGGATAGTAGAATGAAAGGTAAGTAAAAAGTGCAGAGAGTGGATGTCTGGGATACTTGGGAAGGTTGAGTGTCGGGGTATATAAGGACCGGGTAAAAGTAGTGAGGCGATTCTGCTCTAGCACTTACACCGTTACAATAACTGAGGAATTGACGGGTGGAATTGCAGAGTCCCCGAGGATCGCCCTTGTACTCGTAATCTTTTGACGCCATTCAGAATGGTGAGTAAATGTTAGGTAGCGTTGCAATACGCGCTCCTTTCAGGAGATGTGCATATATATGTTTTAGACAGACGGTATGAACGAGGTTAAGAGTAATAGGATGACTAATCTAAAAAGGGAATTTAGTTAGATAGGGTATGTTAGTACAGTAGTTACTTGGAAGGGTGATGGATACTATTACTACGTATGGAAGTATGAATCGTAAGGACGTAAAGAGGTGTCGAGAGTAAGTGGGAGGATGCAAGTTAATATACGGGTAAAAAAAAAAGACGTAAGTACAGGACTTATTATGAATGTAGGCCTATATTGTTGAAATTATAGATTTAATATATAATTTAATATGTTAATTTATTGTGCCTCAGGCTGCCAGGGTCGGCACCACAGACGC
Organism: Ellobium chinense; assembly: GCA_033807755.1. NCBI lineage: Eukaryota > Metazoa > Mollusca > Gastropoda > Ellobiida > Ellobiidae > Ellobium > Ellobium chinense. The sequence goes on along the minus strand of JAWQUT010000013.1, from coordinate 947,941 downwards.
CCTGTGAAACAGAGTCAGGCATGCCGGTGTATCCGAACTAGAGGTTTATACCATAAGATGGGTTATTAAAGCCACAGGGCGGACGTTATTATTGTATGTGCCCACAGGGCGGATAATTATCATAGTAGTTGCCCACAGGGTGAATGATTATAGTCGACTTGTATTGCCCACAGGGCGAATGATATATCATTGACTTGTAGTTGCCCCAGGACAAAATGATTAGTATTGACTGGTAGTCCCCAGGACAAATGATTAGTATTGACTTGTAGTTGCCCATGATAGAGCAGAGGAGTATTCTTAAAGAGTAGCTGCTACAAGGCGGAGATTCATTATTGACTTGTAGTTGCCACAAGGCAACTATTAACCGACCACTTGAAGTAGCCCATAGGGCGAATGGTTGAAATGTAAGAGGTAAAAGAATATGTGTTTATATGGCATGTAATTTGATATCAAATGTGTAATTAAATAATATATTTTTTGTGAGCCTGAACGAGGTTGAATTTGTGAGTTTGGTTTATTTATTTAATTAGACCTAGAGTAAGCTTCCTTCCCTTGCTTTGCTTTCTCTCTCTCTCTCTCTCTCTCTCTCTCTCTCTCTCTCTCTCTCTCTCACCCAGATCCACGTGCATTTGGAGTGATATCAAATTGGTCTAAACGGTAACTTCAAATGAATTATATTGTACCATACTGTCGCTGAGAAACTGGCTAGAACACACTTTTTGCAAGGATATACAGGAAATCGTGGTTACCAGCTGTTCATTACATTTGCCTCTACCCTCAAGTCTGTTCACATTGTTCCCAAACTAAATTAATAAGCAATTTTTTATGTTTAGGTCTACGCATCATACATGCATGTCCATTAAAAAAGCTTTGAAATGTATACTGATCATCCCCATTAATTTGCCATTCCATAAAACTTGCATTTAAACAGCCGAATCGTCTTTTATGTGTTGCATGGTTCCATGATTGACTTTTTGATGTTCACATCCAAATTAAGGGGGTATGATTATATTATTTTGTGCAGCCAATCCTGCATTATGGCACATAGTATACATGAATGAGGCATGAATGCGTGAAAATACACTTATAGAAAGTTTTTTTTGGGGGGGAAAGTATGACAGCTCGGAGTGCCATATTAAGTTGTTTACAGCTTTGGCCATGTGGCGCTTGTTTCAAAATGAACGTCAATTTAGTTGACCTACATAATCTCGTGCAAAAACATTAATATCACTATCAGTGCGCAAATACTTTCCTTTCGGTGTTCAGTCCCCTATCCTTGTAGGTAGACATTCTTTCTTTTATACTGCATCATATCATATCATATGGTTTAATACATTCTTGATGTTGCAGGATGGGATGTGGTTTCAATCATTTATTATTCTCACAACCCATTTTTTAATCTTTAAATTGCGTTAACAAGAAAACGTAATTGATTTCAGCTTGACACCCTGGCTTTATTGAAGCGACTTGTAGTGTAGAATCATAAAATGTCCGGTGTTTTTCTTAATCCCAGATGGACACGGGAACCATGCCAGCACCAGGACTAATAGCCAATGGACTTCTTGGTATCTTCTCCTTCTCTTTCCTTTTTTTAAAACCCTTCGTTATAATGTATGACGCACAGGTAGTCTTTATTCTTTGAACAATACGACACAATGACTATTTGTTCAGATACACAGAACATACATATGAGCAAACATTATAGATACATATATCATGAATATGAATATTATAAGTTCATTGGCACAACATATATATATGCAGAGTTCAGACACCAGGCTAGGAGTATGAAAAGAAAGAGAGAACGAAAATAGCTCTTAGACGCACCGATACGTTCCGGGAGTAGCATTTCCATGCTTTGTCCAACGGGTAGACCCGTACGTCCTATTTCCTTTATAACGAAATTTTCTTTCGTATTAAAGGCTGATCAGCTCGTGGTAATTAAAATTAATTTTGGTAACATCAGCACTCTGAATAAATATGACGAAGCGAAAGGGTTAATAACGGCTTTATAGGCCTAATTAATTGTGAAAACGCTTATGCTTTATTTAGACTGGTTTGAGACTGCCTTGACTGTCACAACGCACAGACGTTCAGAACATGACTGACAGACAAAAGAAAGTCACGAATAAGAGCGGCAGGATCGTTCCATTCAGCTAAGCAGGCACTGGGATAAGAGACATGGCCAAGATATAGGCTCCGCCTTTTCTTGTTCGACCCATCAATCACGGGGAGAGAAGCTGGAAAGGAAACGAAGAGTTACCCGTGATGAAGACTGGGTGAGTAATCACGCGCCGCCGGCGTCGATCAAACAGCAGCGTACAACTGGCTGGTTGAAGTGTGTATTGTTTTAATACATTCGGCGGGTTTTTCCTCTGTTATGGTACATAACAATATTAGCTAGGCAGGATTTTTAAACCGTCGATGTGATGCAACAGAATTGTAGCCAAACTTGTAGGCCTACAGTGCATTTCATTTACAACGGCCTTGGATACAAGGGACCTTGCTTACAACGGCATAAATTTAAAGCCCAGTTATTTCTTTTTCATTCACATGTAAAAATGACACATACCTGTCGACCTTGTTTAGTTGTTACCATCCCCCCACCCTCTTCTCCTCCGCTTCAGCCCTGATCCTTTTTTTAAATATTAAACATGGATCTCGGTTTCAACGAGACCTCGGCTAGAACTGCAAAAAAATCTGGCAGTACCTGAAGTTCACGGTATTTAGATGTATGTTGCAATATCAACAGAACTGGCTTTGAAACATTTGTCCACACTCTATTTTGGCTCCATTTAATCCTACAGTATCTGCAGAACTGCACTAAAGATTATGATTTTCAAAGATCTAAACGTTCTAGGATTTTTGTTTTTTAACGGTTGTTAAAAAAAAAAAAAGGTCACACAAGACTATGGGCAGCCGTTCAGATCTAGTAACTGATTTAGCATCTCTAAACATAAGAACATGTCATCCGTATTGTAGTACAAGACCGTATTTCACTGGTGTATCATTTTCCTGAAATTAACTCCCTTGAAAACCGCTAGATGATGGCCCAGATGTTCAGAAACACTCCACGTTTTTCACTCCATACCCAGTGTAAACTGAGGTACTGTATTAATAGCATAATATGAAGGGTTGCATGACAAAACGCGTTATCCAGCAATTTGAATTTTTTAGCTTATTTTGCATGCTTTATATAGCAGTAGGTGTATTTAGTATACATGCATATTTCCACTTCATAGAAGGACATTTGGTCTACCTTAATTCAGAAATAAATTTCGCCTTTCACAAAACAAATACGCCTTTTATCTGGACTGTTTTGCCACATCCCTGGGATGGTATGTCGTGCGTTAGTGGTATAATGCGTTTTGCCATGAAGGGCGACCACCGGCTGACGACGGTAACTTCCGTTTGGAGATATTTTATTCTTATCTTTATTAACCTTAAGACGTTACTGGTGTTTACAATTGAATTAGCATTTCTTTCAAAACGCTAAAAAATTGATTATGATATCATAGAGGGTGTTCATACGCAAGGACAAACCTCTGCATTTGATGGTGTGAACACAACCGGTTCTTACATTTTGTCTTACATTGTCCCTCGTGGCAGGAGCAACAGACCTGAATCTCATTCGGAATTCCTCCCAATCTCTCTCTATTTATTTATTACCTCATATAAAAAAAAAAAAATTATAAGTTCAAAATTATAACATTGGAAACACTTTAGAAAAGCCACAAAATACAATCAAACATTCGCAAAAGACGTGTGGTTGTTTGTAGGTTTGCCTTTTTGAGTGTGTGGCGAGTAACTGGAACACGGATTGAAGTAAAAACGCAAAGAATGCAACAATAATATTTGCAATGATGACTCCCCATTATATTATTCTAAGATGTTCAGCCATGAAAATGCAATACGGGTCTTGAACTCTGTGTTTGCTGTGTGGTTACAAATCGTTGCTTGGGTCCGATACCCCGATAAATGCCAAAATCCAAATTTTACAGAAGGAGCAAAATATCTGCATCATTTTCGCAAAACTGCGCTTAGGAAAGCGATTCTTTGGAAGTAAGTTCTACAAAATGATAAATGCAGCACGACATATAAAAGAATATTTTTAAAGTTACAGCTTAAAAAAAAAGTATATTATTATGTTTTTGTCACTGACATTGCTTGGTGCAACAGTCTGACACTGGCTGGGGTCAGAAAAAGCACTGGCTTTCTCATTAGTGATAGTCTGTGAAGTGTTTGAACAATTGCGTGCAATACTCCGGTATGTGCCTCTAAAATAAATTAGTCTATATAAAACTATTTTATATTTTCCTATCGCAATATGAAACCACTGAAGCTAAAAAGCTGAGATTTTTACATAAAATGGATGACGTTGTTTTGTTGATAGTTCAAATGCGTCCTCCACATCCGATCGGTCACAGTCGCGTTTGTCGGAACATGACAAATCAAAAAGTTAAAATACGACTTTTGTTTATCCCGTAGGGAAATTGGTTTACAGTGTCATCCAGTGTTAAAACATCTCATTCATAATATAAATGCATAGCATAATACATCACATCATACGTGAAAATGCATTAAATTACAAATGAAATATATAAACTAAATCATTGCTGGTCGGCAGCGGTGCAGCGCCCTGGTCTCTCGCCAGGTACTCATTTACACCTGAGTCGAGTGGGAAAAGGGGAAACCACAACGTAAACCGCCCGGCACAGGAGTCGAACACACAAACTTTGGAACTGACAATCTTTAGTTTTTGAATACGACTCACAAGCCACGCTGCTTATATCAGCATTCAAATAAAGTGAAAAGAGGCTGGTAACGCATAGAATAAGAAAAAAAGAACACATAGAAAAGGGTGAAAAGGAAGACAAAATACAGAACAAATCCTCATGATAACAACCGATATATGACATGAAACTAAGTAAACAACTATGACACCTTCACGCATCAGGCAGTGTTTCAAGCAATAACTTCTTGCAGTGAGTAAAAATATTATTTTCCTCAGAGCAACGACTGCAACATTCATATGGATTAGTACCAGCTTCAACATCTAATATAGTTCACTGCTTGTTTTTTTAATAATAGATAATCACTTCTTGTGCATAATCGCAACGCTATTTTTTTTTCATAGTCAGCTGCAGTCGGCTCCATATATAAAAGCAGCTCTTTGAGAGCACATAAAAGGTTGGCATTCAAAATGAGTTACAATGACTAAGTAACCTTTATACAAAAAATCCAATATTCTGTCATGAGGAAATAATGTTGCCCCGGGTCGAATGTTGCTACCAAGCGGATTGCAGTTAAGCAGACTCGACTCCAGCAGATTTCTTTTTTCTGTAATTATAAAACACTGGATAATCACAACGCCTGGCTCACTTGCAACTATTACCATGCTCCCAAGCAGTTACGATAAAGCAAAGTAGCATGTACCTTCTTTCTTCCATCTTCTATCAACACCGTGTCCAGGTGGGAGGAAATGGCAGAGAGGAGGCACACCTGATCTCTCGTGTCTTGCTCTCAGTGACAGACCCAGGCAGTTTACGGACGGAAGGTGCCTTCCCTTTGATTTCCGCACCTCGGCCTCAAACGCTTTGTCTTGGGTCTGAAGGTCTTCGGGCAAATCGCATGACATCCACGATGGTGTGTTTTCCTTTATTGGTCAAACATGCGAGACGTCAGTCTCAGTTTTTCTGCAAGGCTCTGCATACTTTTTAATTCTCGTATCTGACAAAATGGCAGCCGTAATGATATCAGCAGTCAGTACACGTTTGTATTCTTGCTGGCATGGTGCTCCGTCAAGATGGAAGAGATGAATAGGAGGCACCGAAGAAAGGGTGAGAATGAAAAAAAAACCACAGAAATAAAGATATGTCAGTTCCAGTGGTATAAAATGCTCAAAGTCAGAGCTAACTCGGAATTAACGAGCTTTGTGGAAGTGGAAGAAGAAGCAGAAGAAGAAGAAGAAGAAGAAGAAAAAGAAGAAAAAGAAGAGGAAAAGAGCCAATTGCCTTTTTTTTCCTAGTTAAACAAATGGTCAATCAAAAAAGCGGACTTTAGTCAAATGAATACCACGCGAAAAGATTTTCAAGAATTAAATGGTGATAGGGAACGACAGCATACACAAACAATTTAAGTGCAACAAAATCTATATTGTGGTGCTGACAATGCAAAGTTTATTATTTCTGATAATCTGGTTATCATATCAAAAAGTCTGATTTGAAACAAACAAAACAAAAAAGCTCCTGTTAATGCTCTGGCTATTCTATTCATATTATCTTCCAGTCCTTAAGGTCTGACAACGAATCCATAAAAGCGAGCAATACTTACAAAATAGTCGGCTACCGTAAACTCATTCAAGATAGCCTACATTGTCATCCTTCTAGAATTGACTGTTTTTCTTAAAGAAAAAGTAGTTGAGTTTTTCCGGCTGACTTTTCTCAAAGAGTCCTTGATATGGTGGCTGGCATCCTAGTTCGACATATTTCAAGTAAAATGGACAGTTCCGTCTATTCCCACTCCATCCTTGTATTTTTATAAAAAGTGATGAATTTTCAGACATCACTGCCATAGTGTGTGTTCCTGTGATCTTCTTTTTTATCAACAAGAAAGGATATTAATGTAATCCTCAAACCCAAATCGCAAGATGCTTTTTATTTATGACGTAAGACAACAGGGGAGAGCACTTGCAAACCGGAAGGGCGTGCATGATAACCATCTGAATAAAGAATCTGTGATATTCATTCTCACGTGTACCGATAGCTCTACGGAAACACAACAAGGCTCTCTTTCATCTACTGGCCGTGCAAAGTAAGGATAGTATGATTAAAATACACCGAAACACCCCACCCCCCTTCCCCCCAGTGCTTGGTTTAAAGTTAGGGACAGGGTTAGGGAGGAACATGCAATCTGGAACTGTCCCTAGATCTAGTCCTTGACATTATTTGATATGTCAAATCATTGTCTAAGAACTCTCTTATGAATGTGTGTTTTCCCTCTTTCTCTCTTTCTCTCTCTCTCTCTCTCTCTCTCTCTCTCTTTCTCTTAAAGGGGTGGGGAAAAGGAGATAGGTCTTTTAGAATGTGAGAGGTTATCAAGTGCAGCTGTTTTGTGTGATTCACGGTAGCATGCTTAAGAAAATAATTTAAGAAAACAATAATAAAATCCAAAAACCTTCCTGTGGTGTTGTTGGTTAGGATTAAGGACAGGATTAGGGATACATCTAGGTTTATGGTTATGTTTAGGGTTAATGAAAAGAAAGCACCCTCGGGACTTTGAAGGGTCCTTAGACAATATGTATAGACTCTTTCAAGATTTTTTTTTTTATATATGCAAATATATCTAAGGAGATTAAGAAGGCCGAGCCTGTTAGAACAAGAATGTTCGGAAGGAATTCCGAATGAGACAAAAATCCCCTAACCGGATCTCATGCCTACAAAATAATATACAACGCAAACCTCCTCACTACCCCTACCTTTAACCCTAACCCTCATGTCCGTCGAGACAGGTGTGAGTCTCATACGGAATTCTTCTGAATCTGAAATAGTTTCCTAACAAAATGACGGAAAACATTCAAGAGCTAATCTTATTACATGTATCTTACCACTCTCCGCTTACATTATTCGCCCAGATGTTTTTAGTCTGTCCATTTTTACAAACAAATAAAGGACACACACTCTCAACTCTCAGTATTTCAGATACGAGATCACAGAGTAAGTGTTAAATCATCTCATCCAAGCAAGCAAGTACAATGTATCAAGCATTTGAGCATTGCAATGTCCACCGAAACGTGCCAAAGCCATCGGACTCTCTGGCCAGTATGTGCTGGCCTATCATTCAGCAGGTATCAAAGTTTTAATACGAATTATGTGCTCATTATGGTATTAATGGGACTAGGCCCATAACTGTGTATTAAACGTTTTTTGTATTTCCACGGATGGCATTCTACAATGCGGAATGTATTTCTGATTCGAGATTTTTATGTTTCAACACAAAATGGCGTATCATAGAAGCCATTTAGGAGTTAAAACTGACGAGATAATAGTAAAAACATAAAAATAAAGGCACGCAGTCTTCTACTAACATAAATATGACCATAAAAGGTCAGCGTCTAATATGTGTGTGTCTAACGTTTTTGTTTTTTTTCAGTTGTATATTTTAGAAACGTCTGACTTTAACCTTTCCATTTGAAACGAACTTACTCTTGCAAACTACTGTCACACTGCTCCCAGTTAAAGTCACAGCTGTTGTCACTATGTAGTTTGTAGTTGGCGTCCTAAAGTTTGACCCCTCTTTCCCTTCATTTTCCCTCTCCCCCGCCCACCCTTTCCAACATACACACACACACACACACACGCCACGTAGTGTCGAAACAACGATGCTTTTCGACACGGTTGAATTTCTGTAGCCCCTTCTATAATTCTGAAGGCCGATGCCATCAAAGCTCTCACGTCTTCCGCTTGAGGCCATCTCGGTTGTCATGTTCTCCCAATCTGAAAAGATCAGTAAAAGAGCAAGCAAGCAAGCAGACAAAAAAAAACAAACGAGAAAACAATACAAGAAAAACAAACAATAAAACAAACAAGCAACCACCAACGAACCACTGTCGACGTCTTGTTTCAGGAAAAGCCACTAACAGTGATGGAGAGAGCTTGCCTGTCTAGGCGTCCGAAGAGAGATGATGTGTGCTGGCCAGTGTCCGAACCCTGGAGGAGAAACATTGGTCAGCCAAGATGTGGAGGTAATGTTCATCAGTTCGCCCTTCATCCTTCTGCGAGTATACTCCTGGGATAGTCCCGCAAACTATATTACTATATTAAAATTTTATTTCGAAGCCGACATTACCCCTGCACAGTTCTACGTGAATGTTATGCCATCTCAATGTCAGTTCCAGGCTGGAAGAAATAGCAGAAAAGCGGCACATCTGTTCTCTCGTGTCACCACGACCACTACGACCACCACCACCACCACCAACAACAACAGCAACAACAACAGACTTAATTTAACTTTGTTCTCTTCCAATCGTTACACGTGACGATAACCTCCAAGGGTTTTTTTTTTAGGTCGTAACAACAAGTGAACGAAAGAAATTTAAAAGACTGGAGCTGAGCACAGAAAATATTTTTTTTAAATGTGCCATGTAGCAAAATAATCAAAAGAGTTATCGTTGAAAGTTATGCTGCTATAAAACAGTGTGAAACGTCCACTAGGTCTAGTCATCGTTAAAAAACAACAACAACAACAAAAAACAAAAAACGCAAAGAGTATCAATGGTTATAGTAAGGATCAAACCATGTTCCTTGAACGTATTGGTTTTAGGATTCCGACTTGTTTCGGTCTGGACGTGAATGATGTCATTTTCTGAAGGGTACGTAAATCTGTATGCTGTCACTAAGTATGGGATTATGATTTGCTCGTCGCCCCCTGCTTCACGTGACCAAAACTGGACCATAACCACAGGAATAAAGTTATTTACAGATATTATATATGATCAGTCAGACGACGAATACGTGTCATTGTGAGTCAGGAATCTGAATATTAGACAACGAGTTCATATCATCCACCAATTAGATTTATCCTTTGTCATCAGGTCAAGGCCGTTGTCAAGGCGATCCCCAACGTTGTGACTCCAAATACCGCTATGGCGTCGATGACGTGGGCCCATGTCCGAGCGAGCGTTCGTGTAGGAGTTCCTACTCGTGCAACCCGTGTCCGCAGGAGTGTCAGTTCCCGTGCCCGGAGAAACCCGAGTGTAACAGGCAAGCAGCGCGTGTGGTCCGTGCGAAATGTGTATATCCTGTGGACTCGAAGGCGGACAGAATAGATCTGTATGATCCTATTCAGGCCTGCGATCCAAGGTTAGGGGTTTAAAAAAATGTGTCTGAGTTTGGGCCATGACAAACAACAATTTATCCACAATGAAAACCCGAGCTGATAAAAGTTTAAAAATCAGTACTTTACATCTTGAGCTCATAATTTCGTATTCCGTATAAAAATGTCCTTTTTTTCTTTATTTAACTTGAGCTGGGTATAGACTTAGATTTGTAATGTTTTAGCAAAAAGATATTTTTCCAGACAAGTCACTACAGCGCACTTTCGCATTCTCACTGCCCTTCACTGTAATGATTATTGTGTTTAGACACATCAGTTAATTGACTTTCTTTTACGTCATGAAAAAGCCGAAATGCCAAGCAATTTCTTGACGGCGCCGACCTCTAAAACACGTCAAATTTGAAGGATTCGACCTCATAGCTGCAGCTAAATATTTGTGGATTGCAGAAACTTGTTTGCATAACTGGCAAACATGGAATGCCGTATGTTATTTTTGTCAGTCAATGAAAATAGGGCTAGCACACAGAGTTCTATCTGTGGGCTAGCAGCACTTACCCGTCGCTTGTGGCCTCAGCTTACTGCCGCGCGAGTAAGCAGAGAAACGGAAAAGGGTGAGTGGGGGGAGGGGGAGGGAGGATTTAACATATTCAGTTCATAATTTGGTGGGTNGGAGGAGGGGAGGAGGGTGGTGATCAGAATACATTAAAATTATTGTTGCTTTCTTTGAATTTGTACGCCATCTAGTCACTCGCCAAACATCAAAAAGGCTCAGTTGAAAATAACAACATGCTTTTCGTGTATTGTTTACTATATTGTGTGGCTGGTTCGCCACGTCAGAAATTCCAGCCTGCATTAAAACAAATGAAAAAATTATTCACTAATTTCATGGCGAGACGGTGGAATGTCATGCCCTTCATTTAGAAAATTGTTTGCGTTTTAATATCACTTGCCTCAACTGCATTGGCAGAAACCTGGAGTTGCCCAACATAAGGTAAGTAAATGTAGGCTACTCATACCCTTGTAGACATTTCCTGTCTCCTACAGTCTTATTAAAAAATTCCCATGGTTGGCCTTTCAGACTGACCACCCGTTGTTTCGAGTGGCCTCAACCACGGAGAGATACCTGTCCAGGGGAAGACACCAACCGTGACCTTCGACCCCCGAGGGCGGACCTGAACCGGAAGGAGAGCCACCCCGAGCGGTGTCCCACTTGCAAGCGGATTGTGGTCGACATGGAGTGCGGTCCCCTGGGATATAATTATTAAGTCCAGTGAATATTTCACAGTAGACAAAAACATCAAGAGCGAAAAAAGTATGAAATAATCACTATGCGTGAAATAGGAGCCCTACGTTTTCTAAAGTAAAAGTGATAGTTATTGACTTCACAGCCTGATAAATTCACATAATCTTGTCATAAATTTAAACCACGTATATTTTTCTTTTCGCCCAACTGTGTCTAACAAAAAACAACAAAACACCGCAGGAATGTCGGGAATTTCACCTGGCATACGCCGCCATTACTCGTGTTGCGTGACGTCATAAAGCGAGAAGGATTAGCCGACGATTGGTCCAGGCAGTTTGCGCTTGTGTGCGTGTGCACCAATCCTCTCGCTTGATGATTTCATACGGCACGAGTAACGGCGGCATACAGAGAATGAACATCCCGACATTCTAGCTGGGTTTTCTTAGAATGACCAGGCGGAAGGAAAATGTACGAGGTTTAAAAATTTGAAAACAATAATGTAGACTTTTTCGACTGTGAAGCAAATATCATCCATAGCGACTCATGGCGTTGTATTCCACATGGATAAAGTTCGGAGAAAAATGGGATGGTGTGCAGCATTTTTAGTTGGCATGAAGAGGCCTAATTCCTTAAGCAGTTGTAACGACCGTATATTTTTAATAATAATGCACAAACGAATTTGAATAGATACCGTCATCAGAACCGGTCAAAAAGTCTGAGCAAAAAAAATAGTATTAGGCCAAAATTCTCCTTTTATCTAATCTGTGGAATATTTCGTTATATGTCAACGCGGATGATTTAACCTATGAAATGACGATCAGTTTTGTACCAGTCAGTTATTCTGGCTTCAGTTTTCATCTCATAGACAAACTATTATGAAACTTCAGTGTTTCACTAAAATAACATCAAATTTCATAATGTTGTACATGAACTGTGTTTTGCAATAAAATGTCAGCGTCCAGTAAAACCTCAGGCCTTTATCACGGCTTAGTTTTGTTCCACTGTTTAGCGTTGTAGGTACAGTATAAGCATAAATAAGCACCTTTCGGACAATTATTTCTCTGTAGGTATCTGCCTGTGTTGCAATTAGCTGAAAAAAAAAGACCATCTACCCCAAATCGTAAATGTTCGGAGACATAAAAACTTTCGGACTGCGCCTTCTTTTTGCAACAAATCAATGTCGCCAGATGCTTCATCGAAACAGTATCGCAGACTTGTTGCAACAATTTTAAAAAGTATGAAAAATGGTTTGATGCCGAAGTGGGGGTTGGGGGAGGGGGGGCGGTGCTAAACATTGGTTAAATAGCCCACTTAAGGGAGGAAAGTACAACAACGGGCAACAAGCAACAACCTGACAGCCACAACGACAAAAATGAAAGGAATAAATCAGCAAAATCTCCAGTCGTCGTATGTACACTCCATATATTAGTTAATGTTTTGCGATAAACAGGAAATACTATTAATGTTTTGGGAGTTTCCCGGAGTTATTGCAGAGCGTTAACTAAAGTAAGGGTTATGTTTATGGCCACTGATTTGTAACACAGACTCCAAGGACAGCAGCAATTTTTTTTTTACAACTAAAATCAATACAGCCGATTCTGCAGGGTAGCAGTTCGTTTAACTGCGATTTCCACTTAATCTGAACAAAAGTCGAATGTAAATTTTCATCCGTAACAGCAATGATTTTCAGTGCGCCATTAAGTCGCGTGAGTCTGTAACAAGTATAGAATGGGTCCTTGTATGTAGTGTTTGCATTTAAATCGTAATCGCAGCTCAGTTTATTGTTGGCTATACAACCTTTCCGTCCGTCCTAATCCATTTGGGACCCTCCTTAAGATTCTCGCTCTATTATTCTTGACTACTTGTCCTCGTTATTCTTTTGAATTCACGAGTGGCCTCTAAGCCATTGGGAGTGATCTCCCCCTGGAGGAAGTGTTGACTTAACAGTGGAAAAGGTTTAGAGAGTTCTTCCCCAAACCCGCTAGATGGTGTTGATACAACTTTACAACATGCAAGCTGTGGAAACAGCCAGATAAAATCGAAACCGGAACAAGCCTCTCCCGCTCGCTGTCACGTGCTCCAGTCAAATGTTGCCAGGTGGCCACACCATGAATGATGGGTTGCTAGGGAAGGGATGCAGGTAGCCGTAATGTTTATCATGATGGTAAGAAAGATAGCCTACGACACGGCGAGAAACAAGGAGGGGTAAGAGAAGAATAACAGAGTGACAATGGCCAAAGGAGATGGAGACGTTGTTCATGTACGCCTTTCTTTCTTTCTTTCTTTCTTTCTTTCTTTCTTTCTTTCTTTCTTTCTTTCTTTCTTAATGCCCCAAATTCATGAATCAGAACTGGAAAATTTTTGCATGGTGCAGAAGCAAAGACCCAATAAAATTCTATCAAACGAAATTCATTGTAAAATCTGAAATCCAATCGCAATATCGAATTTGCCTCCAAAATACACAAAATGAAATATAAAAAAAAGGGAATCAACACAATAAAGAAAGACATGATGTGGATATATTTTTCAAATTTGAGAGTTAGGTAATATATTATGACCGGCAATTTCAGCTGCAGATTCAATGTCAGCTATTTCTTCCTTAGAACCTTAGAACGCAAACAAAATATTATTTCATCAGATAGACTATACCATAGATTATTATTGTTATTAAACACACACACACACACACACACACACACACACACACACACACACACACACACACACACACACACACACA
>JAWQUT010000013.1:896921-933181 GCA_033807755.1 Ellobium chinense | reverse complement strand
CTTTTTTTTTTCTAATCTTCCCTACTACCACCATCAGCAACAAATCTCCAACAAAAGCTGCAAATACGACATTACACATATAGACTACATAAGATATCGTCCGCTTGATGATTTGAGTTGGTCATATTTCCATGTTCTGTTTATCTTAATTTTTCTTTTAAACAGTGCAGAATTTAGACTTATTATTATATCCCAGTTTTATCTGCTAAACCACATTTACCTCATTGTTTTGCTTTGAGTAGTAGATTTAGAGCGCTCAATTTCTCAAAACCTCAAAAACTCAGTGCACCCGTTTTGCATGCATTCAAATTCCATCCGATTTGAGCACACTCAGGTAGCCCAAATTCCACCCGTTTTGCGCGCACTAAATTCTTTTGTTCTTGTCCATAATCTTATAAATTGTTTTTAAAGAAAATTCGATTACATTTAAGTTTTGTCAACGGAATTGAATCCGAATTTCTCTCTAAATTTTATACATACCAGAGGAGCTATATTGATCAGAAGAGAAAAAAAAAATATCTACACAAGAAAGAGCCAGATTAATAACATTATACAGTATGAAAACTCTGAACTGACCCAGGCTGATTTCTTAAAAACCATAATATCATATAAAATGCAGCCAGTAATTCACAAAAATGACAGACTTTATAAACAGCTGTACATAGTTTTAATTTTATTTTTATCATCAGTTTCCAATAAACACACACCAATAAATTATCCTGCTCGAAATCCTATTTCCATCTCCCCTTTGGTCAGCAGGGGGCAACGGACTTATAGTCCGGCTAACGGAAGACGCATCCTACTTAATAAGGTTTTGTTAGATTACTTAGTAATCGAGTTGCCAGTGCGGTTTTTTTGAGTGAGTGCAAATTGAGTGCGAGCAAAGCGGGTGTCCATTTTTAACCCTCTAGTGCCCAGCCCTATTTACAATGGCACAAAAAGTCCGAGCTCCAATTTTTAGATCACTTCTGGATCCACTATGCTGGAACAAGCATCAAAATGATAATAATAATAATAATAATAATAATGATAAGATGGTTTATAAGTCTCATATCCAGGCTAATGCCCGTTCATGCGACTCCACACTATCATGGTGGGGTGAACATCTTGGTTTGCTTTTTCTTTCTTCCACGAAATGTATCAGATCTGATACGCTGGGCACTAGAGGGTTAACATGTGCGCGCAAAACGAGTTCACCCCCAAAACTGACCTAGGCAAATATGAAATGAACATGACGATATCAGAAATCCAGTATGTAGAAGAAATACAAAAATGAAAAAATAAAAAGCTTCAAGATCCGTAAGTAACGACCAGGACTATCTTATCATTTCCACATCATCACCACCACCATCATCACCAAAAAAACTACAGCACCAGCACCAACAATTTACAGCACAATATTACACTCATAGTCGCATGCTGAAATCTCAGTCTTTCCTGCAAAGAAAGTGCATACTTTTTTTTTCTTCGCTTGAAAGGGAAAAAAAAGATCAGTTGTCCTCAGTAGTGATAGAGAGTCTAAATCTATGGTGCCACAGGGGAATATAAGACAGACAAACGTATACTTTGATACTGTCTTTCTCTCCTACTCTTTGACGGATTGTCGTGGGAAAAGTGCGAATAGTCCCCTCGGGTGAACTTCTGTTTCGGGGGCCGGAGTGTTGTATGTCATAATTCTAACCTAAAACTTCACGTACATTGTAAACAAGCATACGTTATTATTATATTAGAACAAACAATGGCTGGGCTTTGAGTCCCAGGCGGGGCACATGCCCGGTAGACACGCTTGGGGCGTATACAGCCAGCTCCAGCTGGGAGCCCTTTCCTCTTCTCGAAGACAGGCCATATGTAAAACGTTCCCCCGCAGTCTCATGGTAGTCTAGACCCCTCACCCTTTTCTTCTTGTCAGTAGTTATCTAGTGTTTGCAATGGACATACTTAGGATCGTCCGTCATTTTGCCAGAGTATTAGTTGAGACAGGACGAATTGATGACATCACTACGGCGGCCATTATCTCAGAGAATTAGAGGAGATAAAATATGATGTCGTCATGCATTGAGATTTACAAAGAAAACAGAATGAAACATATATATATGCAGACGGGACAATAGCTCTTTCCGGATATATTTCAAATCGCTGTAATGATTTAAAGGTGCAATGTTATAACATGATCGCGTTGTTTTGGTTGTTTTTTTTTTTAAAGAAAGGGTTCATAGCGCTGAGCTTCTGTCTCTTTGCTAAAATACTACTTCCGATTCATCTTTGTTCAATATTGTTATGTTCCCGACCATTATTACTTTAAGGACATCCATATAGATAAACAATGTATCTGACATGGATGCGTGGGGTTGGAGGAGTGTGTGTGACGTCATAATTGAGTTTTGTCCTTTTGTAATTTTGTTTTCTTTTGTAGGCCTTGGCCAAATTTCAATCATTCTGTGAGGAGGAGAAGACATATGTGGACAGATCCAAACTGTCCTCCCCTTATTTCATTCTATATATATCTATAATAACAGACCTGTTTTACTAAGTCACACATGCTTGTGGCGCGCGGCCACCTAGCACTCGCTGACTATAATTTATAGTGAGTATAATTTATACTCCATAGTTTTCCAACCAGCGCCACCGCTTTCTACCTATCTATCAGCTTGTCGCGCTGACCTGTGCCGCCAATCATGACGTGACCTCTCATATCCTGCATGATGAGAGTAAATCTAGACAAGTGCATAAAACGGCTCAAAAGGAATTTAGGTCTATATTCATACTGTTGCCTGTGTTTTCACTCTATTCAAAGCTGTCGTGATGTTCATTCTTCGTGAAAGTGCATGATGCTTTAAAGTTGAATATATTAAGGCATCTTGCTGACTGCGCCACTGCACTGATGTGTGTGTGTGTGTGTGTGTGTGTGTGTGTGTGTGTGTGTGTGTTGTGTGTGTGTGTGTGTGTGTGTGTGTGTGTGTGTGTGTGTGTGTGTGTGTGTGTTATAACGTTTAGTCTACCCATCTGCAAATACAACAAACAATTTAGAACATCAAAGTATAGGACCATTACTGATGTGGGCGTGATGCAACAATTCTGCACGAAACTATTTACCCGTAGATAATGGCTACATGCCCTTTGCAGCACACGGACGATCTTTAATGGTTAGGAAATCGTTTTTGTTCTCAACCCTTTCGCTATGGCATATTTTTTAAATACCAATATCACCAAATTAACAGGAGTTCGTATGCCTGTTCACAGGTTTGTTTGAGTTGAGTTTTCTTTTACGGCGATTGAGCACGATTACGGCTTGTTGCGCCCGTCTACGTAAGAATGTTTCATTACATAGGAAATGAGACAAGAGATAAAGATAAAAAGGATAGGACACTGGTATGCTAATTCCATGACGTGCATGTTCGTCCAAGAGCTATTTGGATCAAAGAATTAGGACGTACATGTTCGTCCCATATAGCAAAGGGGTTAAATAATTATAAGACATTGCTCCCTTGATCTCTTCCGGAAACCAGGAGAGCTTGTGAATAACTCTTCCATTCAAGGAAAGTGTGTCCATACTGAATAGTTTCTGAACAAGAAGTCTTGGAGAGCTTTGGCATCCGTGTAAATGATATCACTACTATTGTGGTGTCTGCAGCCAAAATGTCATCATGATGCCAAATTCCTCATATTTGGCAGAGTTTTAAATGGGACTTGTGTAAAGAAAAAAAAACCTTTGGTCTTTTTTGTTTTTCGTTTTATTTATTGCTCAGCTTAGCCGTTTATTTACTTTCCACGACTCATTTGAAAACAATAATCACTAAAAGAGGATCAAGATAACTGCGTGTAGGTTTGGTTCGTCTTTTCTTCACACAAATAGACTAGTTGGCTTTATAAGACCAAATTCCTCATATCTGGCCAGTTTATAAAGAGGGTTTGGGTCGAGACAAATGGTTTGGCTTTATCGATTTGTTTTTTCGCAGCTTACTTGTTATGTTTCCTTACAATGACGCACTTGATCACATTAGTTACTTAGATAGGAATAATGCAACTGCGCGTAGGTTTGTTTGTTCTTTGCTTCACTCAGATATATTTCTAAGGAAGATGATGACTGAGACGATATGATAACGAGGAAAGACAGCCTATACTGCTCAATGTGAATGTGTAGTAGATTATGTCATCAATTTCCCTTCTACCAGCTGTTTGGAAGCAGCTCGTCTGAATGATAACAGCCCTAAGCCCTGTCTCAGAGAGTTGTCGTCTTTGGGCTTCTACGCCTTAGGTAGGCACTTAATTCAAAGTTTTCTCTCCTCATCTATCTGCAAAATGAGTTCCTGGCTATAAGCAGTGAAATCTGTGATCACAATGCCAGGGATCGGTGCCTGTAAAATGGCAGAGACATTATGATTATACCTCCCAACGAATTGTGATGAGAGTCATTGAGTAATTTAGCCCCATAGCTGTGCACAGATCTGTGCCCGTTTAACTAATTATAGCACTAATTTGCACATCGCGTCAACTACAGTGAACACTACTAACATTTTGGGGCGTTCATTAATACAAGGCTTACGCATATGGGCACTGGTGATGTTCATGTCTTGTGTGAGGGTCCAGTCTTCATACGAGGCTTATAAACCTCATTATTTATCACTAAAAAAAAAACTACTTAACTCCATTCTCCCACACATCCACATGAAAAGTTTAATCTAATACCTAATACCACTCAGAGGTATTTTCTTAAGTGGTAGTTTGTTGTTGTTGTTTTTTTATTAGGTAAGTATTAGTCCTTCTGTTCTCTTGGTATATTATTGTTACCGGTTTTAATGCAGTTCCAAGGACTTTCATAATATACATATACATATATTACTACTCAAGACGTAAGAGTAGGTATAGTATACGTACAATTGCCGTGAGAGTTCCTAGACTTCCACACCCTCTAAAACGCCCCTGGCAAGAAAGGCAGGTTCTCCGCCATGTGAAAAAGATTTAGCGAATCTGGTCATAATTACTGTATCCAGCGCTATTGTTTCTCGTCAACGGCTTTTGCAAACTGCTACGGTGGTCGTTCCGTTCCCAAATCGCGAACACGGGGGGACCCTCTGACCTTTATTTCTCTTGAGAGCGCAGCTAAGGGCTCCCTTGTGTGCGCGCTCAAACAGTGAGAAACTTAGATTCTGCTCATGAGTCTGTGCTCCTCCATTCATCCTTTTAGCATAATATCCACGAGGGATTGCTCTAACTAATCATGTCGTTACATACCATATAGCGGGTGCCTGCCCCACACCCCCACCTCACTCCCCGAGCAAAAAATTACTTGTTTTATTAAAGTTTAATATTTGCATTCATTGAATTCAAGTTGTATGCGATTGAAATCTGGCTCGTATTAGTGTCCTGATGCTGGGAAGAAACGGGGATTATTTTAATGTTTTGTGGTTGTAATATAGAAGAGCAAGCAAGAGGACCAGTAGTACTATGACCACCATCACCACCACAACCACCACCACCATTTGCGGTGCCGCAGCAATGCCTGAGTGACTTTACAAAATGGTATCGGCTGCAAGGCATCTTACCTAACTACTTACCTACTTTTCTACTGATGTACGTAGTCCATGTGATGTCCCCTGCCTACTTATGTACCAATGCACATACGAACGTACATAACAACCCACGTATCTACCAAAGTATGGACATATTACATACGTACGTAAGTACCTGTCTGTCTATCTACGTACAAGCCAGACCGCAAAACAGTTAACAAGCAGCGCGCTGTCTGCACGCGTTGCTTTTTACGCAAGGACGCCATTAACAGCGAAATAGTTCCTCAGCGGAAGTTGAACTACCGGTAGACGGTAACGAACAGACGTGATGCAAAATAAGCACTATTTTCTTTGAGTTATTCTTACGCCTCGCGGCGAGGCCCGGGACGTCTTTTGTAGAGGCACGAAATACGAGAATCCTTGTATATTGTTGTTTTTTCCTCGCTTCCGCCCCGTTTCGCGGTTTTGCTCGCTTTCAAGTAAAGGGTACACTTCGTGGTATTTTGCTCATCATAATATTAGCAATATCTATAGGGGTCTTGATATTTCATGATATTTCTCGAGGTGATTGTTTGCACGCTACGGAAAACAAAAGATGTTTGCAATTTGAAGCATGTTCTTGCTTGAATCTTCCACAAAGAATAACACAGACCAGGCATTGCAACAATATGAATGATGGCGGAAAGATGAAAGACATAAACATAGAGGAAAGGAAGGGGGAAAGGGAAGACCCTGGGAAGACAGAAAAGGTCATACTAAATTCATAAACATCCATTCATTCAGTGGACAGATAGAGAGGGCGGAGCTGAGAACAGAAACAGGTAACAGGTTGATCAGTTGTAGAGCGGACAGTAATCATTGGCAAAAGGGAAAAAAACAAAACGTAACGAAAAGTTCTGGAATATATCATAGAACAGTTCAAAGAAAACCACACCCGAATGAAGCTAGATGGTCCATGTCGATTGAGATGTCCTCATGTGCAATTTATCTTAATACACAAATCGTTTCCATACTTGCATCATGCTCTTGGCTTTCCAGCCTCATTGTCTAATCGTTAAATATTTCCTTTGCGTGTGTGTGCAATGCATTGAAAAAAATATCGTCTTTCTGCCCTCCGCATATTGAAATGTCTAGATGTCTTCTGATGCTGAAACTGAGAAGCTTTATCTTCAAGACGATTTCCATAAGGCCTGAAGATGCCAATGATTTAGTGTCACTGTTGGCTATTTCATGGTTTTACATCTCCATTAATTTATCACAAGATTCCATGCCAAAATACTTCCGGCACATATTCTTTAACTCTTCCTCCAAATTTTGACACATGAAGAAATGCCCCAAGATCAATAAGGTTAAGAGAACTTGGCCGTGAATCAGGCCACCTAATATTTTAAGCCTTTGGACACAATAAACAAGGTAACTTTACCCACCTAGCAATAACCACACTGTCAATACTTGAGTGGCAAAACCCACCTATTTGTCTATAAAAGTATTTCCATCTATCTATGGCTTTGAAATTCAAATCAAATCCTTTTCGCCCTTCCCACGGCCAGTTTTCTGATTTTATAGGGAGTATTTAAAATTGCACACCTTTATGCCAGGTGCTATTGGCATCTTCACACCCTTATGTTGAGACACAGTTCTAGATTGTAATGCCCAAAATGTGGTGTGCAATTCACCATCATAAACACAGTGAAGATCCTATGCAAATTATACACACTATAGTGCTGAATGGTACATTTTTCTCCCATTGAGTATGATGATCATAGAACACCTGTTATTTGCGACAGCACCAATAGTTTGACACCAGATTTCATCCATGTCTTTTAGATACCTCTATGCATGCTCAGAAGAGGTCATTTCTGGATTTTCTGATGAGTAGTGGCCTAACTTTGTGTCAGACATAAGAACTTACTATTTTGGACCTTTGAGTGAATGAATTGCAAAATAAATAAATAAATAAAATAAATAAATAACTATATAAATAAATCAACGGGGACACAAGAATAAAAACACGATGTTATGCAATTAACAGTAGGGGCCCAGGACTGGAACACACGTTATGTGCGATGATTGCTGATTTGTAATAAATAAATAAATAAATAAATAAATAAATACATAAATAAATAAATAAATAAATAAATAAATAAATAAATAAATAAATAAATAACCGATTTAAAATTTTGTCTTTTCTTCAAAACTTCTGTAGACTTTTGAACGTTTTAACTGACTGCTAACCAAGAGCTTTCAGCTGCGCTTTGTGGCATCCACCATAATATTTTATGAATATCGGTTATTTAATGTATCATTTATATCATTTCCTAGCAAAACAGCGATTTCATTCTCCATTCAAATGGCTTCAAAAATCACAATTCATTCTTCGAGTATAATGTTTAGCAGCGATTTTAAATCTACGAATTTAGCTACAGCACAACATTCAGGAATAAAAATATAATTTCTTTTTATATTGTAAATACTGTAGTATTCTATATTAGATCTTCCACAATGTTTGTTTTTGGCTTGCTTAATCATCTGAGCAGCTAACCATGAACAAATAATTCAGAAATAATACAACTTTGATTACATAGATATATTATTAGAAAACAGAAATATATTATTTAAAGTTGTTACGCCATAGTTCAGGAATACCCGGACGATCGATTAAAAACTCATTCAAGTCATTTTAAATTCTATAACTAATAGGCATAATAAAATAATTGGCAAATAAAGTAGTGTTTCAGCAAAATTAATTAATCAACGGGCGTAATTTCTCTCAAGTCTTTGCAAAAATTTCCATACCATTATAGGAACCTATCTGGCCGAAAATTCTGAACAGTACGAAGCCGAAATTTGCGTTTAACTTTATTTGTGGAAAACAAAATTGCGCATCAGTATCAAAAAATCTACAAACTACTGTATATTATGCGGTTGTATTGGTGGGGATAAAAACAACTTTACTTAGTTTCAAAACTAATTAATGTCTTATTCTGATAAAATGTATACATTTTAGCAGAGGGATATTGTTATAAGTGCTATGATTCTGTAGCAACTGAAAAATTTAAAACATATATCTACATATATCTCCCTGATTTTGAAACCTACGACATTAGCTTAGCCAGGTCACCTTTTGACGTTGTTTTTTTTTAACCGTGACAAAAGCGAAGAACCAAGATCTTGATCAAAGAACGTTCAGGAAGTATATATTATTATTATGTCTGTCCGTTAATGTTCTTAAAATTTTATGCCAAGCTTTTTTTTTTTGTGAACTCCTAAAGTATTTTATCATTATTATTATTATTATTATTATCATTATTGTATGTGTGATGCCCTGGTGCACACTGATTTTGAGAGTAAATCAATGGTCATCATGGGTGATATAAACAAATTTTACACTTCTTATCATTAGCTAGACACTTTTTTTTCCTGTAAGAAGGCTTTCACTTCCACCTTCCGTCCTCACCGATTTTATGGGAAAATATCTTCTATTGAGTATGTCAACAACAACAACAACAACAACAACAACAACAACAACAACAACAACAACAACAAATAATCAGGCACGGCATTCAAAACGGAGATGTTGCTTATTGGCCTCAGTGCATATTTAGTTCGCGTTGTAGTTGACATGTTTTTGTGGCCCTCTCATATTTTTATTCGACTTACAACTTTAAACACACACACACACACACACACACACAATCTTGCCCGCAAAGGGACGCCATTACTCTTGAGAAATGTTAGGGTCCAGGGGCAGCTGAAAATGAAATTTACAGATCCTCTACCTCTTCAGGTCCCATGCCGACTGGCTTTGGCCATCATGTAATGTGCAACTTCTTCATCCTGATAATGATGACGTGTTTCACCTAGGGAAATTATTTTTGAACTGTTGGTGGATTTTTAGAAGTCATCGGACAGGGCAACCGCTCTATAAATACCGCCAAAAACCAACCAGCAATCACGGGCCTCCATATTTTACAGTTCGCGCGCCAAAAAAAAAAATGCGGTTTTTACCCGATCATGCTGCACGAGACCCCGTAATAAATTTTTTTCTTTTTTGCCCAGCAGTCCTGATTACTTAAGTACTTTTTCAGCTCACTGGGAGGTATACAGTATCGTTGCCGTTTGCAGAAGCTGCTCGTTAGCATTCTAACAATCTTTTCCACTACCTATGGCTAGATGCCCATTTTACAGACGAACGGATTGAGGAAGATGTGAATAAAATGCTTTCCCAAGGCACTTACAACATGACTGTGGTCCGGAATCGAACTCACGACCTTTTGATCTTGAGTCTAACGCTGTAACCGTTAGGCCACGCTGGTCATCAAAAAAAAAAAAATAAAGAGAACTCCGTGCCATCAAATCTTTCGTCTAAAAACAGCATGTTGTAGAAAACTAAAAATTATATGAGAGGAAACATTTTGAATCGCACCCTTTTCTTTATTGTTTCTTTCTTTATGCCCCGCGGAGTTGCGATTAAGCGGAGCTGAATTACTGTAATAACAGGTCTGTAACCTGCTGACTAATGCTGTCCGCCTTCTCCGCCCAACAGATTGTTGTAATGATGGACATGAGTAACACTGGCGAGTGACCCACAACAAGGAGACTTCGCCTCTGGGCTCTGGTTGGACAAGATATTTCCTCTAAGGCAGAGGTTCTCAAGCAGGTGTACGAGTAGACCCAGTACTGAATTAAGGGAGGGTAGCAAGAGCAGGATGGGCGTCTGTTACGGGTAAGAATCGAACACAAATTTATTCTAGAAAAAACTAATATATTCTCTCTCTCTATCTTTGTATCTCTCTTAGTCTCTGTTTCTGTCTCTGTCTGTCTGTCTGTCTGTCTGTCTGTCTGTCTGTCTGTCTGTCTGTCTGTGTCTCTCTCTCTCTGTGCCTCTCTATCTCAGTCTCTGTCTGTCTGTCTGTCTGTCTGTTTGTCTGTCTGTCTGTCTGCCTCTCTCTCTCTCTCTCTCTCTCTCTCTCTCTCTCCTATAACTTCTAAGAGTGAAGCGGGTTCATAGAACGGAAAATTATATAAGTTACAGGCTGACCTCTCAGATAAGTGATTTTAATAGGAGAAATAGACAGTGCGGGATTATCTGGAGACATCAATAGGTACGCTGACCACGAAAAATTGGGAACCCCTTCTCTACTGCCTTGCTTCGATTACAAATAGTCTCGTCTCCAACAGTTTGATGGGCTGACCCCGTTACAAATAATAATCGCCTTCTACTCCTACAATGATGGGAAACACCCGGTCAGCTGACCGACCCTCCGATCGCCTCTATCATTATCAGATTGTTATCGAGTTTGGAAATCGTCTTCAGATGGCCGCACTCTAACACATGTCTCAAGATAGTCGCCCACTAAATAATTCAATTACCCCGAAGGAGCAAAAAATGGCGAAATGATACCATCACGATCAGAGGTGTCGATTAATTTCGTTTTGTCCCAAATTTCCTTCTACGACTTTAATTTCAGTGTTGGAATTGCATGAACACGGGTACCTGGTAATTTCGAGAAAATGTTGGAAATTGTACTCAGCCACATGCATTCACTTTCGTAATTTAGTATCACCTAGACTATCGGCTAGTCAAATAGGAGTTAATAGTGTAGAAGAGGCCTAGAATTTCGGGGACTCGGGCTGAAAATGTTTGCAAGTTGAAAATCTGTCATTTTCCAGGAACTAGGAATAAAAGAACTTCCGGCTTAAATGCCGTTGTCTTGAAAAATACAGTCGTAAACAAACTCCCAAAAACAAAAAATCTTAGGTTTTTTTTAAGGATTGTTTTAAAAAGTTCTTAAAGAAAGAGAGATTTTTTCCAGGTCTTTCAGAGGTTAAGAAAAAAAAAACTAACATAAACGGGGCATAACAGTATCGGCATTCACGCTTCTCATTACACAGAACGAACATTAATACCTGGTCCAAAATTAGACTGGATTATTCATATAGTAATCTTCACATGCAAAACAACAAAAAATAATATGGTCTCATGTTATCACAAGAATGACCAGTAATGCAATTCACCGCGAGGACATGACTTTTGGTTACAATGACTTGCGCGAAATATTGTATCTCTGGCCCTTGAATATCACTGGCAACTTGAAAAATAATTACCCATTTGTGTGATCAAACTGAATTTTATTCAAGACAAACGTTTGCTATTCGATTTTGCCTCCGGATATTCTCTCGGATATCACTATGCGATTAGATATTAAAATTGAACTGAATACAATGGGAATTAATGTCACAAAGTTTTGTACTTTTGTTGTTTCGATTCTCAGGTAGGATTAGCAGTGGCACATGACAAAAAGTGTCTAAATTACTTTAAATATGTCTTTTAGTTTTCAGCAGTACTGTAGTAACCTACAGCTGCATTTTAGGGCCTCATAATCCGCAGGGGTGTCACAAAAGTATAGAAATTGTTTTTGGCATTTAAACGTTTATTAATTTTGCTATATAAATTAATTATCTTTCAGCCACTTTAGCCAGAATGCTGGCTGAAACGACAGCTTCAGTTTGTATTGTTTAGGCAGTTTAGCGGCCAACGGTTATACAGCTTCTTCTGGCCCAATTGTAATATTTTACTGAACGGAAACATCAATAAATTTGAGTAATTTCCTAACCGAGACCTGCTGGTGTCATATTTCAACCAGAAGCCATCAACAAGCTTTATTTTTTAAAATCTCCTTAAGTCTGAATCCTGCACTCACCATTAACTGTAATATTCACTTGCAGCGTCAGGCATGTTTTCGAAGACAAGTGAATCACAACTTACACTTGGAATAATACACCCCAGAGCCGTTTTTCATCTTCTGATAGATCACACGACTTACTGATTTACCATTACAGTAACCTAACTGTTATTCGCAAAATAATTTAATAGATTTTAATAACCCGTTTCATTTGACCGTTAATCTTAATACTAGAAAACAAGCATTACAATACATTTGAATATGCTCAAAAGAACATTCCAATATAAAGAAGAATGAAAATCATAAGTTCATAGAAGTTGAGTAAATACACGTAGCTGTAACATCAGTCCATCAAATGAAGAAATATAAACACACAGATAAATATGGATGAGGACGATTATCCATCAAGTAATTAACAAAAATTAAAATAAAAGCTCTAATAAGGATGGATATCTAGACTAAAGGTCTATTAGTCTAAAGGTCCATTAAGATAATTTCTCCTGTTAAGTGAATGGAATATTCATGCACCATACAAAGAGTGAAACGAACTGTACAGAACACAGTAACAACACCAATAACTACAAAACAGACAAAATGACCACAAAAAAATAACAGCGTTGTTAACAACAAGCTACAACAACTACAAAAACAACGTAAGCTGCCGCAATGATTAGAACTGTAATGAATGACAATATGACCAAAACAACAGAAAAAGTTTATATCGCTTGAAGGGAAAACGATGCACAACACAAGGTTAACAAATTGGGNGGGGGGGGGGGACTGTGAGAAAGTGCATGTACCATAATTTCCAGATCTTTGAAAATGAATTTTAATTCACCTCGGCACTTTCATTTCTTGAACGGACAGGCCGGTCAATTTGTCTGAAGTGAATGTTCCTAAGCAGCGATTTAGTTGAGATTTCGGACACCTTTCTTTTCCACACAGCTGTAAACAAATCATAAACCTGCACAATAACAGTTGACCAACAAGGAAGAGGATTACAGTAAAACCATCCCACCCCTTGAGCAAACAACAGTAAGAAAATTTGTCAACACTCCAGTTGACTCTAGCCCCATCTTTCATTGTTCCATTGTAGCCTGGTCTAATTTTTCTCCCGTAGTCCACCCCATCAAATATTTATACAGGACCAGTTACAACAAGACCCGAGATTTTCACCAGATGAGAACTACTTTGCCCCGAGGCGGAAGGAAACACGGAGGATATTCGGCTTCAGCCGATTGCTGTCAGTCGGTTGCTGTGGCAACAGAATCGCTTCCTTCCTGTATTGGACGGGCGCTCATCCGCCCCGCCCACCTTTCCGCTCCTCCTCTTTTCTTAAGCGGACTGGGGAAAAGGGTAAATAATCCAGTGACAAATATTTCTTGAATTGTTTCCTCTTGATTTGTTTTTCTCCTCCAGAAGAGATCCTAACCCCTTCACATTCAGTGGAACACTTGGGTACCACATAAGACAGAGGACCCTTAAACATTCTGTACTGATTCAGTTTGCTTCAGAGGCCTTTGTATATTACATGACATACAAAGAGCATTGTGAATTTGTAACAACCACTTAATGTGGAGTGTGCCCATCTCATTTACTTGTATCTATTTGTTAAATGTTAAAAGTCGAACTATTTGCTATTCTTTAAGGTGGAACTGACCTTTTAATTTTCCTTGAAGTGATGAAGATGTTATGCCCGCTTTCGTGAAAATGAATGGACTTGTTTTGGATGGCGTGTGTCTTTTACATTAACACAATGTGAATGGATTAAAATTTTCTTAAGTCTGGACATTTATAACTAGACTACACATCACGCATCGCTGGAAGCTACAAGAAAATATCGGACTCAAATAGTATTGGATCAGAACAATGTACTTGGATGTCCATAGCCGTGGTAAGTATACTAACATATATTGTATAATTAAAATAAATATACACATATAGAAGTAAATACTTGATACGATTAGATAATTAATTAAATGAATGAACAAACAAACAAACAGAAAACAAACAGATAAATTGTAATAACCGGTACTCCTGCTGACTTTCCCTCCGTCTACCTGGAAGTTGCCTTTATTGCTACTGTGCTACTGGCGCTGCTGCGACTACAGCTTCCACTGATATTAATGCTGCACAACTTCCACTACTACGACCACTTCACACCACTGCTGCCACTTCTGTTTCTTATTTTGATGTAACTTTTTACCACCATCATCATGAACTGCCGCCACTACCTCTTCTTCCACCTCCAACTACTACCACCCACAAGTACTATACCACCAAAACACCCACCCACTTCTCCAACCTCGATTATTTTTTTTCTATTGTTTTGTTATCATTATGTATGGAACTTCACGATTTCGAAGCTCAACTGCTCGAATTTGTCACCTAACCTCGTATTTCTCGTTTGTTAAGCTCTTTGCTCTTTCCTGACCACGATCATTTGTAAGTGCCTTGGGAAAGTATTTCATTCAAATTTTCCTCAGCCCATCCGTCCATAAATTAGGTACCTGGCTGTAGGCAGTGAGATATGTGTCAAATGCTAGTGATCAGCGCCTGTAGTGTAAATGGCAGCGGCACTGCATGCGCTTCAGGGAGTTGAGGAAGTCTTTGAATGATAAGGCTTGTTGGGGTTATAATAGTGTTAAGTCGTGGGAGCCGACATTAGTCTGGATACGTGGGTTATAAATCGCGTTATTATTATTATTACTATTTTTATCAGTATTTTTTAAAAATTAAATCTTCTTCACGATCTCCCGTTTATCAAAAACTCGGGTTTCCTGAGCCCACCGTCTAAAATTCGAGCTCATAAACTTTCATTGTTTGTACTCGACATCTGTATTATTTATTGGAAGCTTGTGCATTAACGATGTTATTTCTCACCATCGTAAGAATTTCATCAGCAGTGCAGCGATACTGACTGCACGTTACTAGCGTTCAAACTGCAGAGTCAATTGAGAAGTTGCGCATTATCGATGGGATCTCTTACCAACGTGCATCGGTGCTGAATGCACCCTTAATGGAGTTCAACTTGCAGAGTTTAAAAAATTCTTGATGGTAAGAGATTCCGTCTTTAATGCGCAAGTTTCCAAATATAATTCCTACGATGATAGAAGATTCCATCGTTAATGCGCAAGTTCTCAAACATCCTCACGTCAAAACATTTTGGCCGAATGGTTAGGGCGCTGGACTCAAGATTAACAGCTCTTAGGTTTGACTCCAGTCATGAAATGCCTTGACGAAGCCTTTTATTCCCATTTTTCTCATTCTCTTTTAAAATTTTGGTACCTGGTTATAGACAGTGAAAGTTACTTTTGAAGGCTGGTCATCAGTTTTCTGTAAAATGGCAGCGGCACAGCAAGTTCCCTAAGAAAATGAAGAAAACAGTGTTGAAATAGTGTATATAGGGGACGTTGTGTGAGTGTACATTGCTTAAATCAAAGACTTATGTACCTCATTATCATCATCATCATCATCATCATCATCATCATTATCATCATCATCATCATCATAATCATCATTATTTAGTGAGTTTCTTTAGTCTATTTATCAGTTATTATTAATATCATTGTTATCATTATCATTATTACTGTTCTTGTTGTTATTGTTGTTGTTGTTGTTTGTTGTTGTTGTTGTTGTTGTTGTTGTTGTTGTTGTTGTTGTTGTTATTGTATTATTATTATTATTACTTTCACGTGGTTTTGGGTAAATGAAGAAAATCCAAATTCTTAGAGAGAGAGAGAGAGAGAGAAGAAAAAAAAATCTTTTAAGCTAATTTTCTCTTTTTAGATCTGCTAAGTGCCACAGCAATATCGCAAAGTAATTTTTGCTCCTATCTGTTGTTTCACAGAGATAAATTAATTAACACAGCACTGAACCCTTTTAAAGGCTTTTTTGGTTTATATGGCATTATACCCTGATGATGAAGCTTAATCGGCGTGGTGCCATGTGCCATATTATGTCGTTCCAAGTCAGAGATATGGGAGTCATGACTCAAATGTAGCCCAGCCCCTTTAGAGTGTCAGGAAGTCAAAGGGCCGAAACACTTGTTAGACGGGGTATCTTTCTCTGAAGATCTGCTGTTGTCTCACTCTCCGAGTAAGAGAGTTTCATATTTATTTTGCTGATCAAGATCCGCTTCCAGCATGAAGTGGTAGAAAATAAACTAGTCAATGATAACAGGGAGAACATTGCAACATTATTTGGAAGCTCTAAAT
This sequence comes from Ellobium chinense, assembly GCA_033807755.1. NCBI lineage: Eukaryota > Metazoa > Mollusca > Gastropoda > Ellobiida > Ellobiidae > Ellobium > Ellobium chinense. The sequence continues at coordinate 916,768 of JAWQUT010000013.1, read as the reverse complement.
AAATAATGCTTATGAACAATAAATCAAAGGGGAAAAAATCCGTAGTTAATGATTTAAAAAACACAGTGCTATAGCTCTATTACTTTGACTAAAAAATCACCGAAGTTGGATAATGGGTTCCAGACGAACTTTAGTCGTAAGTGTAAATAGCAAGCAAGCACACCAGCCTTCGAAATGAGCAGCCCTCGATAATGTTACAGAAAACTTCATGACCTCAAATGCATTCTAATAATCCACCTGGCTGCAGTAACGTCCTGATTGCCCAGTCCCCTTTTCAAACTTCATTCATGGAATCACACAAGACAAAAATGGAAATTATGGACCTGTTCCTGGAATTTCACTTCGCAAAGTCCCTCTATATTGTGGTGTAGCTCTTGCCAAAAGGTTCCTGAAGCTGGACATTAGCTTCGGAACAAATTGTCAATGTCGTTTGGTAAGATTCAAGATTCAAAATTCAAAGTGTTTATTAGGCTCTGGGCCAATAACACAACTTCAAAACATAATCTATATCAAATCAAAGAAAGTGAGGACGAAGGGGAAAAGGAAAGAAAGAGAAAGAAAGAAAGAAATGGAGGAATAACACAGAAAGAAAGAAAGAAAGAAAGAAAGAAAGAAAGAAAGAAAGAAAGAAAGAAAGAAGGAAAGAAAGAAAGAAAGACCAACTGGTGTCGTGAACGCTCTTCTGCATACACCAGGTGATCCCCCTTCCGCCAGGCCTACCCCCTCTCCTCTTTCCTCACACCCCCTCTCCCCTTCAGATGTACGCAATTCATGGTCAAATTTCAAAAGTTAAAAAGTACTGTGGTAAAATTTATAACAAATTAACGATCACATGTAATCAATGATTGTAGCAAGGTGGGTTCTGTATTTTTTGATAACATAACTTGTAGAGTAAAAATTTAAACCGCTGTGCAAGGTGGAAACCATATAAAGAAGAAGCTTTTAAATGAAAATAAATGTATGGATTGTACATCTCTCTATAATATAAATAGACACTTCAAGAGTTAAATTCTATTGTATAGTGTACGTTTCGCTGGTAGCCCCGACCAGTGAAACCCACGCTGTAAAGGGGTAGTTATTAAAATATATTATTATTATTATTATTATTATTATTATTATTTGATTAAGAAAGTAAACACATATGTCAGTAAGGTGACGTGTCAGTGCTAATGTTTTAGACGCACACCGAGTAAAATGTTGTTAGACATATGTTTAAATTTTTCAGCTGGGACATAACCATATCATCTAAAGAAATTTGCAGCAACATCATTCAATATCTACCTGCTATCGCATGCTAAATTTCAACTGCATAACATTTGAATTATTGAATTTGAAGAAATTTGCATTAATTTGTTTTATAAAATCTGTAATGTATTTACTGTTTTTATTATAGGCTGGCACGACACGGCCCCTTTATCACACGATGGGTCAGTCTCGTCTCCACGTCCTCCCACTCACTGGAAGGGCACGGGTCTCGATGTTGGAGTAGGAGGGATGTGCGCCAGAATGCAAGGTATAATCGATTTGGTTTAATTACAACTCCACATAGGCAGGGAAAACATTGCAAGAAAGCAGAATGTGCTATTCAGCAGTTCGTTTGACTTCTAGACTTACCTACTGTAATAGCTTCGACAAAGTAAAACGTTTGATTAAATGGATTTCAATAGCAAATTCAATCAAATAAATAAAAAGCGAAATGCGTGGCTGGATTTGTTTGTGTATTGGTCCGGTATACAAATCCACACAGTTTCAAGCAGCGCTCTTAAATTTAGCAAGATGTCATAGCATCGCCGGGAAGAGACAATACAAGATACAGTGGAACCTCAATATTAAGTGCTCGCTTGATAGGCAAACGTCATTATTAAATACGAATTATATAGGCACGATTTCATTGTGACTGTATCATTTCATTTCTCAGGTGAACTTTGATATTAAGTATGCCTCGATAGTATTTTTAATTTTGCATGCACCGAAGCATGCTTTATATGGGGATTATATCATAATTTCAAGCTTGCGGAGATTAAAAATTTGAGGGCAGTGTTCTCACTAACTGTGCAACACTGTCATAAAATCTTGCGAGTAAAGATTTCTTCCTTTAGCCCCTGATTCAGCTCACCTGTGGCCGTATGCATAATCCATACGTAAGTTAATGTATTGTGTTAACCACAGTGAACACTACTAATGTGTTGGGAGTTTCTCGTGGTACCGCAGTGCGTTATATAACGTAATAAAAACGTTAAATAACGCAAGGAACCACTGGTTCCGATGGACTTTATCGCCTTAAAAAGCTTAAGATCACATGCGTGGAAGAGTTTCTGCTGAAGACAGTGAAGTTATCAATGTTGTTGATATTATTCTATTGGACCAGGACGTTTGTACAATCAAGTGACATCAGAGTTAGAACAGATGAATTAAGAGCATTGATATAAAGGAAAATTGTTTTGAAATACAGTGTGTAAAAGATTTTGCCTCCATGACGAATTCTGGATGAAGCCGCGATCATATTTAATTCATATTCATATACTTATTTCATTAATGTTTACGGTAAAGCTGCACCATTCGATCGTTAACATCAGACAGCAAGCTCACAAACGATCAGACATTGCCAGGACTCAGATGGATGTGCCTTCATATTTCAAATACTAGATGTTTTCATATCATTCTTCCGTACCGTAACTTTCGCAGGGACGGTAAACTACTGAATTGTAGTATGGACTTTTTAGTTGTGAAATTCGGAGAAAAATGAAAGCGGCGTTCCGATGTGAAGCTTGCGGTTAAAGTCAAATATGAGAAATGTCCCACCACGCCTTTCCCTTCATATATATACATGTATGGTATATGGTATATCCCAGGAGGGTTTTCAAAGATTTTGTCTCGTTAATGTCTTGTCGATGAGGCTGCAAACTTTTTGATACACTCTCGTATGCCAAGACTACTAAGACCTGTTAATGTTTACGTTATGAACTCAGTTCTTGCAAACTTACTCTGTCTTTCCTTCATGCAGGCTACCACGACGAATGCGCCTACCCCTTTCCACCCCACCTCAGCCCCGCCCTTGGTGATGACAGACATGCGCAGGTCAGGATCACAGGTAAGATGGGAAGGAACGGAGGTGGGTGGGGTTGGGAGAGGGAAGGGATATTGGGACTGATGAAAGATTATCGGTCAACATCTGGCGGATGATTTTGCATTNGGGGGGGGGGGGATGTCTCCAATAGCCCAGTCTCCCCAAAAATATATTTTTCTGTATCCATGAAAAGCCTCGAACTAAACGTATATGAACTCAGCATAGCACTGTTGCATTATTCCATTCCACTGAGAAAGAAATCGTGATATTTCAGAAATTCCCTCATATATTTGAGAGCGTGCGCATTAACGATGGGATCTCTTAACAGCGAAAGAATTACTACAACACTGCATGTTGAACGCTACTAAGGGTGCATTTAGCACCAATGCACTAATGTAATTCCTAGGGGTAAGATATCTTATCGTTAATGCGCAAGCTCTCGCTACACTCTACCTGCCTCATCAGAAGGTATCCGGAAAATCTGATCAGGCCCATAATGAAGATGGTGGTGGTATTGGTGGTGCTGATGATGATGATAATGATGATGATGATGATGATGAAATGGATAGTGATGCTAATGCCATGGTTGTGCTAAAGAAATGGGATATTGACGATGTATCAGATACTTCCAGAGCAATATCAACCACACATTAAAAAAAACCCAAAAGACAAACCACAACGACAACATATTAACAAGTATAACAATAACATCATGAAAATGTCGTGATCGTTTACTAACATCCCGGTGCTACGAGACGAGAAAACCAGGATCTTTTTAGAGCCGGGGCCGAATCTTAGCCAAATAGTTCAGGGTAAAGAGAGAGAGAAGAGGCACTGAAATTAAATATGCAACGGTGGGAAGGGCTATGTGTTGTCGGAGGGGGTGCCTTTTAATAATATAGCACAATCTTGTAGCAAGATTTTAACAGAGATAAAAGCAATTAGGCATATTTCCTGATAATAGAAATGAGGAAACCCGTTAAACAAAAAAAAAGGAAAATAAATTCATGCCCAGGTTTATAGGTGGCAAAAAGTTGTTGCAGCCGGAGTGTCAATAGGATTGATTTATAAGGAAACAATTCGGTTTCAAAGATAGAGCGAATCTTAACCGAAATCGAAATGTTAAAGGGCAGGATCTTAGTCGGAATGTACTGTATCGATTTCTACTTACTTTGGAAACAAGCTATAGACCTTAAATACATTGGACTCTCTGATCTTGTCATTTGCAGTTCTTCTCCTTTCCTTTTATGCGTACAATTTTTCAGACCTGTATAACTTTGTCTCTGTCGTTTTCCAGATCCCTACAAACTGTTTAGTCAGCTTACCAACAGACTGACCACTTCAGGTAAATATCTATACCTGTCGAATGTGTTGATTATCATGCATGGTTGTTGTTGTGTTTGTTATTGTTGTTGTTGTTGCTGTTGCTGTTGCTGCAGCTCCTGCTGCTACTATTGTTGTTGTTTCTGCTGCTGATGTTGTTATTGCTATTAACGCTGTTATTGTTGTTATTGTTGTTGTTGTTGTTGTTGTTGTTGTTCTTCTTCTTCTTCTTCTTCTTCTTCTTCTTCTTCTTCTTCTTCTTCTTCTTCTTCTTCTTCTTTTTCTGCTTGGGAGTCTAAACTTCTTCCCATTTAAACATTTATGAAGACAGATATTGCAAAAACGATGATCGTTCGATTGAACAGAAAACGGTCGTTCGAGTATCACTATTCAAATACATTTTTTTTCACTATTCGCAATATAAACTTACAATATCATATCAAGAAAGAGTATCGAGAGAGGGTGAGTAGGAGGGAAGGTTGGATCGTCAGATAAGGAACACTGCTTTCTTAGTTTGTAAACTACATGTTTTATATATTTATTTATTTAGTTAGTTATTTAGTTATTTATTAATTAATTAATTTATTTATTTATGCACACACAAACACACACACACACACACACACACACACACACACACACACACACACACGCACGCACACACACACATACACACACACACACACACACATACATACACACAAACACACACACAACACATACATACACAGACACAGACACACACATACACATACGTACACACACCCACACATACACACACACAAACACACACATATATATACATACACATTCACATACACACACACACACACACACACACACACACACACACACACACACACACACACACCGACACAAACAAACACTCGCTTACTCATACGTACACACTACGCCTATATAATATGTGCCCATTCTTTGCCTGCTCCGTTCCTAAGACCGATACTGCCAAAACGATGAACGTTCGGATAAAATCCACTTTTATTTGCTCTGCAGAGAATGCCCTTTACACTACAGTAACGTACCATGTTCTACATCTCATCAATTTATGATAATGCATATTTAATAGCAGTGCATACTAGACTATACTACTAAATTATGATAAAATAATTTTATAGTAGAATTATTATTAGTCGTCGCAATGCAGCGCTATGGTCCCCTTAGTTTTACAGCCAGGCAACAAGGTACTCATTCACATTTTAGTCAAATGGAGGAATGGAAGTAAACATCCACCTGAATTGCCTTGCGGCACAAAAGATTGTAAGATATTTATTTTTTTTATTTTTAAAGTTGAGAATGTTCGATGTCGTCCTTTAAGCAGTAGTTTTACGTGGTTTACGTTTTTTTTTTAATCTGTGACGTCATGCACAACTGCATCATCTAAAATATTTATAGAAATGCTTATCAGTTTTTTTTTAAATTAAGGGTATGATTAATGGCGAAACATTTTTTTCTTTCTTCTTTATTACATTTTGTAATATACTGAGCAGGCAGTAGTTACAGGTATGCTCATGTATGGAAAAGTCTACTAGAAAAGAAAAATAAAACAAAAAAATTCAATGCAATTCATGTACAGGCAAAGAGAGTCGATTCTTATTATGCCTCTAAAGATGATTTGATAGGCTGGCCAAGTTTAGTACCTAGAGGCAACCAAATGTTTTTAAAATCTGCTCAAAAATGTCTTCCCTCTTTGTTCCCGTAAGCAAAACTGGAATTTTGTTATTGGCCATATAAACGCTCAATGTGCTTTGAGAGTGAAACCGGTCTTTGGTAAACTCATATAGTTTATAGTGCAGGCAGATTGAGGACGAAACTCATGCGATCAGTGTTAGCTATTTTTGGTGGGAAAATCATTTATATGTGTCTTAACTTATGAAACAGAGCACTCAGGCTCATGGTTTTAATTAAAAGATATTTGAAAATAATGAAAAAATAATATGAAAAATTGCCACTGGTATTACCAGGGGAAAATACCTTGATAATTCAAAATGATCAACACTCGTGGAAAAATCACGGAAAATTGGAAGGAAAAATATTGTACTGGCTTTACATGATTTCATTTGGAACTGTTTGATTAAAAATTTAATGAGCGTAAAAAATTATCATGTGATGATTTTAATTACATTTCTGTTATGAAATAATGTAAAGTCACCCGAAACTGTCGAGGAAGAGTTATGGAATCTCTTTTGGTTAAAAAAAAAAAAAGACCACTTTCCGTCCACCTTTCTATAACATACATACAGTCTTGCTTCCTTCACCAGGTTCAGGGCAGATCCAGTTGTGGCAGTTCCTCCTGGAGCTCCTGTCTGATGTGAGAAACACCACCTGCATCACCTGGGAAGGCAACAACGGCGAGTTCAAGCTGGTAGATCCGGACGAGGTGGCCAGGAGATGGGGGGAACGCAAGTCCAAACCAAATATGAACTATGACAAGTTGAGCCGGGCTTTGAGATACTATTATGACAAGAACATTATGACTAAGGTAATTATGATATGATTATGATGTTATATGCTTTTCATACTGTAGGCCTATATATTACATGAGAGTTTGCGCAATGACAACGGGATCTCTTTACAGTCGTAAGAATTATATATTAATTCTACATGTTGCACGCTACTAAGAGTACATTCGGCACCAGTGTACAACTGTCTTTCTTATTATGGTCAGAGATCCCATATTTAATATGCAAGCTCTGAATTAGCAAAACGCGCTCAAAAAATTGCGTGGGGATTAAACAATCAGACAAACACGCAGTCATATAGCACAGCACAGCACAGCACAGCACAGCACAGCACTATAGATGTATTCACCTAGGTACTCTATTTACAAATAACAGACATACATAGAAAGAACATATTCACACCGTAGTCGAACATAGTGTGTCCTCTTATACCATTCCCTTGAAACAAACGGGAGCGGGATTTTACGGCATGGCGCTTCCGAGTTTGGTCAGTCAATAAAAAAAGGGCTGGCCGGACAATCCTTTTGATTAAGATTTTCGCCGCGCACGGGAGACGATGAAAAATACTAGAGATATAAGGTATTAAAATATTCTTTTTTGTCTGTCTCATTAGGTGATTCACGGTAAAAGTTTGGTCATCTTAGTTTTATAGTAAATATGAGGGATAGAGAAATGCAGCCTTCCCCGCCCATGTTTAAAAAGACAGATGACTATGGTTACTCTGACTTAGTGGTAATATTAAATGCTATTTCGCCAGTTCATTTTGAGATAACTATGACATTTGTAAGCGTGATGCTAACTATGTAAGCTTATTACTACAATGAAAACATTATGACTAAGATAAGTAGAATGCAACAGGCTGCTAGTTTGATGTGATGCAATTGCATTTCATCGTATGATATGATTGATAGGTTTCGCTGCGGATGGATCTCTAACTTGTAGTTTCAGGGCTTATAGTTTAATATTATGTATCCAGAACTGCACATCAGTAAAAATAAGGTGATGTTAAAGGAATTGATGAGTAATAAAAATCTTAGATAGTGCAGGATCCTATAGATACTTGAAATAATTCAAATTACAATATAATTATATATACAAGTCCGTCGAACTGCACAAAAACCGATAACCAATGCCTGATGAAGAAAGCTTCGTCTTTCGAAAATTTGCAATAAAGTTTTGGTACCCCTTCACCATCATATTACCGTTGGTTTTGTGTGTGTGTGTATGTGTGTGTGTGTGTGTGTGTGTGTGTGTGTGTGTGTGTGTGTGTGTGTGTGTAGTTTGTAGTGCTAGGGTTATAATTCTGTTAAGGTAATATGGCCCAAATGCACAGAACTAAAAGTTTTATTTAGTGGCAATACCGACATATTGCTTTTCGAGAGCCTTGTGTTAGCCTTTCCTTGCCAGTATCAATGTACACGTAATATGCTAAGACTCGCTTGCTTTTCCATGTCAGTAAACTGTGCGATGCTTGCGAAAGCTAAAAGAAGCCACGTCATGTATTCAAGGAAGCCATTTCGACTCATCATCTTTACCATTAACGCTTCTTTTTTTTTTTGGCAGAATCTGGTACACACCTCTTGGTTTTTGTGTATTTTCCCCTATGCCTTTTGGTTTTTTGAGGCAGCTATTCTCCTCATTGTTACAGGTTACATTAAAGCAGCGTGGCCTAATGGTTACGGCGTTGGACTCACGATCTAAAGGTTCTGAGTTCGATTCCCGACCACGGTCACGTTATATAAGTGCCTTGGGAAAGCATTTCATTCACATTTTCCTCAGTCCATCCGTCTGTAAAATGGTTACCTGGCTATAGGCAGTGGAAGATATTGTCAGAATGCTAGTGATCAGCGCCTATAAATGGCATCTATATGCTCCCCAGGGAGTCGAGAAAGTTCTAGAGTGATCAGGCCTGCTGGGGTAATAATAGTGTGAAGTCGCATGAGCGGGCATTATGAGACTTATAAACCGCATTATCATTATTATTATTAAATTTATGAATGTTATCGCAATAATGGTTCAGAGAACTATCAGCATCAGTAACAGCACTACCGAAAGCAAAAGCTAGAATGAGCTAGCCTAGAAGAGTGTGCTTCGTTGAAACAAAAGTAGATGGGGTTAAAGTTTTGCTCCACTATCTGCAGGTCCACGGGAAGAGATACGCCTACAAATTTGATTTCGCCGGCCTCGCACAAGCCCTGCAGCCGGCAGCTCCTCCTACCGAGGCGTACACACATCCCTATATGCATTCTGATTGGCTGTTGCATCATGGGTATCAAGGAGCTCCGCCCACTGTCAACTTTACAGCGAATCATTACCATCAGCCGGTTGCACAGATGCACCATAGTCTGTTCTCGCCCAGTGGTCCTGGCTATTATCACCACCACTATCACCATCACCACTGGTCACCGACCACAGGACATGGGCCGCCTCCACATCCACCACCACCACCACCGCCACCACCAACAACAACAACNACCACCACCACCACCTCCGCCGCCACCACCGCCACCGACAGTTGCCCAGTCCTACCACAAATATCACCACCAGCAGTCTCATCATCGACACAACCAGGGTCATGTGGTAGTTCCAGGGGACAATACCCACGCCAATCCTTACATGAGTGCATGTTATTAACTACTCACCATTTTTTTTCTTTAATCGCAACTTCAAGGGAGCATAGAAAAAAGTTGCGGATTACACAGACGTTGCCATATATAAGCATTGTTTGTTCTCGACTCTAAGGCTAGGTTCAGACAAAAAATGATCAAGCTACGTGACGCCAAGATATCCTATTTACTTCCCTATTAACCATCCACATCAAAAGCGCCTGCTGTAATAGACCGCCTGTGTCTTTAAGCGTGGACAGTGAATGGATATACTGTACATTAGTGATGGGCAAGACTCGGATCCATATTCGAATCCATCGAATCTTCTTACTCTGGATTCGACTCCGGATATGAATCCTAAACTTGGACTGGATTCCAAGCCTTCGGTTCACCTGAATTAAGAGAAAAAAAAAATAAATAGGTTCGGTTTATAAGAAATCTCTATGTCATGTTAAAATTTGGGCCATGTCCAAACGTACACGCGAAACCCTTTAGCTTTATTTGAAGTGAAAATACATTATAAAGGACCGAAATAGAATCTAATGGCGATTTCTTGTCACTGTAAGAAGTGTGAACGCAAATTCCAATAAACATTCCCCTTCCCCTTGGGATTCACATTTGGATTCAAATTCATCGAATCTTAGCTCTGGATTCGAATCAGGATTCAAATCTTATGGGATTCGAATACTGCCAACGCTAGTATAAAGAGGATATCCTGGTATTGCGCTGCTGCAGTGCAGCTTCACTGCCTTTAATCTGACCTGATCTTGGACCTATAATCTACTTTGTGGAAAACGTATTGTGATTATCTGGAAAGTATGATAAAACAGATCAGGGGTGAACTGCATTCAGTTTGATAAAAAGAGGATGCGATAAAGCGCAGCAATGTGTTCTGGATTTCATAACATTTTTTTTTTTTATTCCTTACATTTACAATGTTTAGATTGAGTGCAAAATAGAATTAAGCGGTTGGTGATTGAGCACGTCGGCTGTACATAGTGTATGTATCATTGTCTCGCTTACAAGTGATTTGTGTCCATTTAGTATAACCCTGGAACCCTCCGAGGGGTTAATGTTAAGGGCAGGGTTAGGGAAGAGAAAGCACCTTAAAGGAAAAGCACTGTCCTTTTCCAGAGTTTGAAATGCACACAACGTGCTGTGCGATTCATTACCATTAGTGCATTAGATTTCTTTACAAAATTGCACATCAAAGTGCCGAATGGTGCATTTTCTCCCTCGAGGGTTATGATTCTAAGACAATTGTCATTTGCTATAGCATCAATAATTTAACACCACATTTCACCTATATCTCATAGACATCTTTATGAATGATCTAACAGAGAAGTTTTTTTTTTTCTCTCAGATTTCCCGCTTAGATATAAGGCTATTTCATTTTACACCGAAGTCTGTTGCTAGTTCCTCATGCATCAAGACAGAAATCCGCAATAACTTCAGTGGGATGACGCATAAAGATATCTAAGACACATGGGTGAAATTTGGTTTCAAATAATTATTGCTACCGTAAAAGGCAGTTATCCCAAGATCATCATCCTTGCAAAAGAAGAATGCACCATTTAACACTTTGATGTGTAGTTTTGCACAGAATTCTAATCTTCTCATNGGGGGGGTACCTGCGCACTATATTATGTGCATTACAATCTTTGAGAAAGGGTAGTGGCTCTCCTTAAGGAGAATTTTTGGACCATGGCTATAACCCTAACCCTGAAGATAACCCTAGCCCAAAACATCTTAAGAGGGCGTCAGGATTATATCGAAAGGACATAAGACACTTGTAAACAGAGGTGATAATGTGAATACTGTCATAAATATGGGCTACACTTGTCAGGTCCCTGCAGTTTAACAACATGGGAAGTCACAACCCTTCCTTGTATTTGTGAGCAATTCTTAGCAAAGGGTACGCTGTTGGCTGGTGAGTGGCGATAACAGTGTGGAAGAGTGCATACCTATTAGAGGTTTGTTATAAATGTTGCATTTTGTATAAATCCGAAAGAAAAAGCTCGGCAACATGGCGGAAACCATCTACAGTTTCAAACTTGTTAATAGAACATCTTACCAACGGCTTTGTGTTGGAGATGGATGTAGTAAGAATCAACGGTGATCTGTATGCTAATATATGAGGCAAAGATATAAGCCATCACCACTCGCAAGTCATTTCAATGTTTCCTGTAACTTCTGCATAAGTCGCATCCATCTTGGCTTGCTTGGAGATTCATACTTCCTTTGTTAAGGAAGGGATGTGGATTCCCATTTTGTCGAATTGCAGGAACCAATCTTCGTTCTTGTTACAATGTTTCAAAAGTTCATGAAACGCCCAAGCCTTGATGTAAAATTTTAAATAATCCCCATCTAATGGACCATGTCGGAGTGAGGGCAAAACAATCAGGTGGTTGTCAAGCTGTGGCCGTATGCATAATCCATGTGTTGATTTTACGTATTGCGTTAACTACCGTGAACATCAGCAATGTTTTGGGGCTTTGCCTGTGGTTACCGCAGTGCGTTATCCTAAAGTAAAGATTGTGCATACAACCATTGGTGTGGGAATTGCCCGATCGGACAGAATATGGATCCATGAGTTCAGACAGATAGTCTATCTTTCTTATTCAAGTATTGCATGTTTTAGGGTCATCGTAATGCCCTCAGCTCAGAGCAGACAGACTGGTGCAGAATTTATTCTGTGCACAAAGATGCAATCTATCAAGTAGAATTTTAAGGCCTATCAGAACAATAGACTAAAGTGGTCCATGATTTACAGTACTTACATCTGTCAGACGTTCAAAAACAATTTGTGCAAAAATCTATTGATTTTTAAATTTGTAGTCATGTGACAGGTGAACTTATCATGTAGTAACGAATAACAATGGAATCCGTGTAACGCGTCATTCATTGTAGAGAAAGAAAGAGGTGAAAAAAAATAGTTTACTGTGGTGGAAAAACATAAGCTATAATACGACAGTGCTATTGGCGTACTAATAAACCAACAAAGAAGTTTAGACTATCCTTCCACAAGCCTTATTGCAAGAGTGGACCTATTTATGGTGAGCGCTGTTCTCTCTTTTTCTGTCTTCCCTTCTTGTCTTGCTTTACAAAAGAATGGGCTTTTATCGAGCGCGGCTTGCACTGAAAGCTACTGGGGCAGGACGAACTTCAGTGTTATGGAAAATTTTTATAAGTAAAGCTGTTCAAGTGTTACTTTTCTTTGATAAATGTGTGATTTGACACATCACCGTCCATAACACTCTGTCCAGACGAGATCTGAAGAAATATACTTCAGTACAGCGCATCGAAGAGCTATCCATTCTGAAAGAGTTACTCCCCCTGTTCGTCTCAAATGTCTGGTGAGTAAACAGGGATGACTGTGTAACCCTTAGTGTTCTAGACCTGTTGTAAAGATTTTCTTTATAACAAATTAATTATTTCATTCACCGCGTAAAAAATTCCCTCATGTTTTAGAAAAAAACTAGATGCTTTGCCAGGCGTACTTAGGTGAGGGCTTCTGAAACTTCATCAGTAGCAGTAACAGCAACAACAACAACAACAATAACAGCAGCAACAACAGCAGCACCAACATCAACAACAACAACAACAACAACAACAACAGCAGCAGCAGCAGCAACAACAACAACAACAACAACAACAACAACAACACACGCAAGAATAGCAATCGGTAACGAGATGACTGGCACCAAGACAGTATTACACCACTTGTTCATAAACAATGTATGTATTGTACAGTACATATCTTAGGTCTAACGCACATTTAGCACACTGCGTTAACTGTAATTACGGTACTGTAATTTGACTGTGCAATGACGAAACAATTGTTTTGACTACTCTGTCTTCTTGTGTTTAAAGATATTTTCTTGTTTGTTTTGAGACTCGCGTTTTCATCAATAAAACAAAAATATACACATTATCTTTGTTTGCGTCACAATTTGCTTATCGTGTATGATGTTTTTCTATTGCGGTATTTGCATTCTTTAATATGTTGCAGTCATTGCACTTAAATTCTTACAATGTTTGTACTTAAGATGCTGCAAACTTTATTTTTGAATGCCGTGATTCTGAAAACATGGGTGTAAACATCAAAATATTTTAGTTTGCGTCGATATTGATACGAGAAACATTTTCAGTAATGACGATAAAATGACAGCCAGGGTCACCAGAGAACTTTTACGCGGGGTCTGAATATCTAACATGTTATGGAATACCATGTTTTATTAATATGTAAAATGTATTGTTTTTATGACAAAAAGAACAATTCTCACTCACAGCGCCTGGATTGTTTTGCATTCTTGTCTACAATCCACATCTTCGTACAGACGGCAGGTTTATAGTAATTTCGGACTTAATATAATCAAATGATTAGTCATTTATCAAATTTCTGCGTTTTTGTTCACTGTAGAAAATGTAGCTGTTTCAATGTCTAAATAACTCCGAGAGTTAATGACAATTGGAATAAAAGTCTTAGCACATTTATATATAGATATCATCGATTAAAAACAAATTTCATTGATCTAGGTTCTTAACTTTTATTAGGGCTAACAAAAAAATAATGTCGACGTGTCAGTTCGAGATCGGCCACGAAAGGTGTTATACATGTGCTTTTAATTTTTCATCCAAAACAAAACCAGTCCTTTTACATATTTGAAATTTGCAGCATAAATAGAAAATATTTTTCAGCTAATGTGTTCCAAATTTCGACAGCATAAAATTTAGATTATGAATGTTCTTAAGTGTTGAGATAGAACAGACTTTTTGTTATTGTTGTTTTGATATGCTTCATACTCACAGTGTGTGTTCAGTAGTCATTTCATTGACATCACTCTGTTATGTGCACCGTCCTCGAACGGCTCAATGAGGAAGCTACATTAACTGTTTAAGGACTTGCTCAGTTCCAGTTCCATTATACCAGCCTGCTATAAAATGGCGCTCCATTTTCGAACCGGTCGGTTAGGGTATATGTAAGCTGTTCATGAATCGTTCAGTTGTCATGCTTCGTCTTCAAACGGGTTGAAGAAATCCATCCATTGTGCATGAAACGTTCAGTTGTCATTTCGTATCATTTCAACTTCACGCAGCTGCTGGAGAAAAGGTCACACCCCATGAATGATTCAGTTGCCATCCCTCACCAGCCGAAGCATGACATGCTATATCCTACAGCTGATCTTTGCTCGCTTTGCTGTCAGGCACGACCTTGATCAGTGTGACCTTGTTTGAGGTCACCTTAGCTTGTCCGGAATGACCTTATACTCGCTGCTATCGTTATATCACAGGTCAAGGTGACTTTGGGTAAGGGGTCACCTGTAGCTGCACACGTAATCTCCAGTTTCTTCTTAAAAAGAAAATAAGTCATATGCAGCTATAAATAAACTTATCAAAACTGGCTGTCAGACAGACAGACAGACAGACAGACAGAAGACAGACAGACAGACAAACAGACAGACAGACAGACAGACAGACAGACAGATCTCTGTGCTTCAAATGGCTTCAGTGGGTTTTTGTATACCATGGCTGTATGCATAATCCATACAGTAATTATCGAATTGCGTTAACTACAGCAAACACTACTTATGGTTTGGCAGTTTCCCTTGGTTACCGCGATGCGTTAACTATCATAAGGATTACGCATATGACCACGGGTCCTTAAGAATCTGGTTCTTAGGCAGCCGCCACTATTATCGAAGATCCAAGAGTATTGGAAGCGCTCTCAATATCAAACAACAGAAAGCAGTAACTCACATGATCATTAATCCAAGTTACCCCTGTTTCATTGAGATCTGTTCTTGCAGGCAGTATGTAGGAAACTGCGATGGTATGGCTGGTTTTCTTTCCGGTAGGAGTGCTGGCCCTGCAGCGATATCTTTCCTCTCCCGAACTTGGTGCCCCTTAAAATGTGAGACGCTCTTGTCGTCGGTGTTCAGTTGTGTGGCGGCCTTTACAGGAAGGCTTTATATTTTGTAGAATTTTTGTTTTTTTTCAAGGAAAGGTCATGTTATAAAACTAGAAAGACTGCGCACGGTGCGGACCTCTGCGAGGGGAAGTAACGATGAAAATTCTACATCTTTATAATATTTATTCGGTTACTTCCCTTAGACTGACGCAATCTGATTGCCTTGAGCGCAGTTCGCACCTTGGGCTAAGGGAAATAACAATGAAAATTTCATCCCGCTATATATTATTTATTCGGTTATTTCCCTTCGATCTTTGGCGCGATCTCTTTATCATCCTTGCATTGTTAGAAAATGTTTCAGATTTTCACCTCTTCGCTATGTATGTGAATAGCATTTTCATGTCGGTTCCTATGTACCAGTACGTTTTATTCCTCACAATTATATAATGAACTCTTCCGGTGCACAGGTGCGCAATAAGGCAGGGATCATGCTGCAGCGCTGTAAAGAGTTAATTCAAACAAAACCTTTTCCAGATTAATGAACTTATGATAATATTTTGGTGATATCAGGCCTTGAAAAACACAAAACCTTGGGAAATAAAAGTGAGTCAAAATTGTTCCATGATCTGTGCCTTTATCCAGACTCATAATTTTTCCGGAGCAGCATAACCGAATGGCTACTGCATTGGACTCGCAATCTACAGGTCATGGGTTTGATTTCCACAGTTGTGCTGTAAGTGCTCCGAGAAAGCATTTCATTTACATTTTCCTCGGTCTATTCATCTGTAAAATGGGCAACTGGTTGTAGGCAGTGGAGGCAATTATCAGAATGCTAGTGATCAGCGTCCATAAATATCAGCGGCACTGTATGCTCCTTAGGGAGTTGAGAAAGTCCTAGGGTAATCAGGCCTGCCGGGGTAATTATCGTGTGAAGTCACGTGAACAGGCATTAGCTTGGATACGAGACTTATAAAACCACATTATTATTAGGGTTACATGTACTCAAAAAAGTGTTGGGCAAGTTGACCAAAAAAGTCAGTTCATATCAAGTTGGGATCACTATGGGTGGGGAGGGGAAGCCCGAGATCAAGTTCAGCTCAGTTCTATTAAAATTGAGTAATTTTTAGATCAGATCAATTCCCTTTGGTTTTAGAACTCGGCATTCGATTCTGGTTTTCAAGGTAGATGTGGACTGAGCTGAAATTTAGGTAAAAAAAATTAAAGTACACATCAAACATACAAAATAGCTACAGTTCAGATCTGATCGGTTCCTCAGAATAGCTATTAAGCTCAGATCAAGTTCACGTGAACTGAACTGAACTGTGTTCAGATGATCTCAGTTCTGCCCTGCCCTGACTGAAACCCATATATTTGTTGCAAGGCTTAGGTAGTGAATCTTGTTAATAAGTTTTTCTCAAGTACCCGAACAACTTACAAATTTTTATTTTATACGCTGGCCTTTTAGAATAGTTTACATTACTTTTCGTTTCTATGTCTAGTGCCCAGCCCATAATGGGGCCGATCTTGGGCCCGATACTACAGCAGATATGGGGCCTATTGTTATGTTTGTGTTAACCTTCTCTCTCCCCTCTCCATCTGTAACATACTCCTCAATGCCTACTTTGACCCGTTTGAAAAATGTGAGTGAGTGAGTGAGTGAGTGAGTGAGTGAGGAGTGAGTGAGTGAGTGAGTGAGTGAGTGAGTGAGTGAGTGAGTGAGTGAGTGAGAGCAAACGAGCGAGCGAGCGAGCAGGCGGGCGAGCGGGCGAGCGAGCGAGCGGGTGGGCGGCCAGCCGGCTGATCAGCCAGCCAGCCAGCCAGCCAGCCAGCCAGCCAGCCAGCCAGCCAGTCAGTCAGTCAGTCAGTCAGCCAGTCCGCCAACCAGCCAGCCTGGTTTGTGCGACCAAACCTACACAATTCAAGTGATGAAGGGTTTACTAACTACAGTTTTATATCATTAGCAGAATAATAATTTGATATCACTCACACCATAGGCCTAACTGTTGTAATCGGCGTGACTGTAGATTGGTACAATTTGAGCTAATTTGCCACAACTGTCGGTGAACATGTTCTGCAAGGCATACAGACATCCAGGCAATATAGCTCCATCAGCATCCATAAAATTGCAGGAAATGAACTGACCCGGTACGCCTTAGCAACATAAAAAAACTGACAATTTTACAGCAAACTCCTCTTAACTGCAAGTTTTCCGTGTCATTGACTAAATTGCAGTTTATAGGAATTGCAATTATTCATTGACTTTTAAGTAAAAACTACAATATTCTGGAAACTAAAAACAGTTTTGTTTAAAATGAAGTTGTCGTTATCTGAACTGTAGGTAAGTCCCGGACGTTGAAATTAAACTGCTTGGTTTAATTTAATTATATCCTCTGCTTAATCGCCAGCGTTCCCATGCTTTAAAGGGACACGAACTATATCAGGTCCACTGAGGTCAACTGCAGATTGTGTGGTTCACCCCCCCTCTCTCTCTCTCTCTCNTCTCTCTCTCTCTCTCTCTCTCTCTCTCTCTCTCTCTCTCTCTCTCTCTCTCTCACTTCCCCTCTTTCTCTCTCTCTTCCTGTCTTTCTCTCTTCATTGTTGTCTGTTGTCCAGTCAGTTGTCTTGTCGTCATCATGGCACCAAGAACACCCGACTGAGATTTATTGAAACCCAAGGCCTAATCGGAGCTAAAATTCAGGTACGGATACATTTGACTTCGTTCGATTATAGCTCTTCAAAGCAAGAAACAAGTCATGACGAAAACGCTGTACGAAATGCAATCACTTTTATCAGATAATGCAGTATGGCTCCTTACAAAACAGTGTTGCTATTAAGCTAAAGTTGCGACATAACGGATTGCGATTAAGAGGAGTCGACTGTAGTTAGACGCTGAGAATATCCCGTGACTACGGCACAAAGAAAAATATAAAAAGTATTCTGCTACACGCTGCTTGTAAAATGTAATCATAAAGTGGTAATCCAATTAAGCAGGTTGTTAATGAACGGAACCAACTGCATTCCCTCCCAAACATCCACTCAGAACTAACCAGAGACTCTCCTAGCTTTTTTCCGAGCCTGTATTATACAGCTTTTGGAGGACGCCGTAGCTAGAGAACAAAAAGTCTACAGAAGAGACAAAACCAAAATTTGACGTCACAGAAATACATGTAGATCCCTATCCCACCATACTCCTGCATCTGTGGCCACAGCAGCGTTCTTTGGACTTTGCCAGCGTCATCACTAAGGGGGCGAGTGGGGAAGGTCAAAAGTCAGAATGCGTCACGGAGAGAACACAGTCATACTGAATAATTAATATGATGCTTAAGTGGGCATTGTTTAGACGGAACAACAGTGAGTTGATTTTGCTGTGTCATTAACGCTACAGACCACAGACTTGCACAATGAGCCATGATTTGTAAGACTGACCACTAATTCGACATTTTTGTAGCTATGACGTCAAATACTACGTCTAAGGTCGTCCTGCTTGTGTAAGAAGTACATGTACGTACACTGTGCCATTGGGTTGGATGGTATCTTGGAATCTACGCCTCTCTGATGATTACATTAGCAGCGATCTAATCTGATATGAGAGAGCAGATCATAAATAAGATGAGCACATTTTCTTGCAAAATGATTATATTTCTCCTGGGCTGTGTCTCTTTTTTCCCTTCAATCTGACAAAATGGGAAGCCACACCCCTTCCTTAGCAAAGGAAGTATCGGTCTCTTAAGCAAGCCAAGATGGGTGCGACTAACAGGAAAGAGACAGAAAATAATGCACAATGAGGACACAGTACCTTTACATTCCATGACAAAGTGCTAGATTTAGGTAGGTTGGAATCCTACAGTTGAATCCGGATTCGAATTCAGAGCTAAGAGAGATCTGAAGATCTGAACTGACTCTTGTGATGAACTTGCCTAGCCCTGTTCCTGATCCCAAACTCACAACACCTATCTCTAGCCCTAGTATACTTTCAAAATGACTCACTCACAGCTACCAAAGTGCACATGAAAATGAAACTATCGAGGTCATCTTTGGTGTTAACTTCTTGGCTCGGCCGGCACCACTTTAAAACTCTCAGAGTAATTGGCGTACTTAAAAGAATTCCTCTCAACCCGTAGTGGGTTCGGCACTTGGGCGAGCCTCAAGAGGTGTGTCCGGTGGCAAAAAGGGATTGATCCTTTGCGACGATGACTGACGAGGGTCACGTCAAGTCCCTTGATCATTTTCGGTTCGTACCAAGCCCACCCCCACCCTTCCTGGTCAGTACTGAGTATGTATATGGAATACTCATAAATCAAGTAGAAGTAGTAGTAGTAGTAGTAGTAGTAGTGGTAGCAGTAGTAGTAGTAGTAGTAGTAGTAGTAGTAGTAGCAGTAGTAGTAACAACTGTAATAATAATTTTTATATAATTTTAATAATATAATATTACTATAATTATATTTAATTATAATAATAAA
>JAWQUT010000013.1:877190-893291 GCA_033807755.1 Ellobium chinense | reverse complement strand
GTGTGTGTGTGTGTGTGTGTGTGTGTGTGTGTGTGTGTGTGTGTGTTAGTTCTCTCGCTCTGGTTGTTTTTTCTGTGGTTGTTCTTTCTCCCATCTCTTTCTGTGTGTTATTGTTATTGTTATTGTCACTGCCTCTTGCTGTCTCTTTGTATCTCTACAATCATCTCTTCTATCTACCTATTTTCAAAAACAATCTCACCATAAAATCACATCTTCCACCTATAGCCTATATTTGATATAGGCTACAGACGGTGAAAGAGTTATATTGAGACAGATTTCGAATTATCCCTGTGTATGTCTTGTCACCTCTTTCCTTCCTGATAACATTTATACTGTATATGCATACGTTCACCTGTACTTGACTACGCATACAAACACCGTCTGCATAGACTCTATTGTCTTCTCTCTTCGTCCTTATCCTCCTAAACAGACGGCACTATATTTTGGTTGTGCGTCTGAATGTCTTCACATGTGCATGCCATTTTTATTTTCCTTAACTTTGCAGAACCTAACTGGTCCAAAATCCAAAACTATTAGAGTGAATAATAGTAGGTTATAAGCTCTTTCTTATGGACAGAGTCTTTAAAAATAATCTGTAATCACATCGACAGTGATGTCCTCATTTTATCTACAGGCCTGCATGTATAAAAATATAAAAAAAACATATTTGCTACATGCAGTGTTTCCCAATGCCCGTTGCGGATTTCATTTGTGCGGATCTGTGGTCTGCAAAAGAAAGCCAGATTTTCCTTAGTTTTCATCAAAATTAAAACTGCGGAATATCTAAATGAATGACCTTCACTAAAAACAGCGTATAATTTAAGCGCACTGATAGCTCCAGACCTCTCTGAGAACTTGTCCTTGGCACTCGGCAATGCCCCTGTAGTTCGAGAAAATCGTTTTATTAAATGGCCTCATTTTATTAAATGGGGCTCTTACAATGCACAGGATAAACGTATTAAAACTAGTCTCAATGAAAGTAGACGAAACAATTTGGGAAATTCCAAATCTTGTTTTGAGGAGGTTTGTCCAACAAGTCTGGAGTATATACACAAATCACTTCAGCAAAAAACAGGAAAGGCACTGCTGACGACATTCACTTCAAGTGGAGATAATCTAATTGCGGAATATATAGTCACTATCACCACAACATCACGATTGCTTGCGAAGATAGTAAAAGAGTTTGCAATGAATTATATAAGCCAAGGAGGCCAGATTTAGCAACAACGTGTTTCAATTGCTTGTCGTTGCTTTGCTGGACGTCTGGCTCTTATGGCGGTACAAGTCAATGACTTTTTGTCTCTTTGGGACAACAAAATGTTTTCTCTGCACCTGACTACCTACTCTGAGTAGGTGCACAATGAAGAACTTCCGCACTGATCATGATGTCTGTAATATTTTACAGGATACAATGTACTTAAATGACACCACGTGTCTTGCATCCAGCCGAAATGAAACCGCGATTGGCTAAAGAAATTTGTTGTATGATATAAGAGCTTACTATGTGTGCTATTATTAAGTGAAAAAAGTTTGATCGCGTATTATTCTGGCCTGAGATTTAGCTGTTTGAAGCTGTAGGGGTCATGCAATGCAAAGGAAAAAAAACAACCCTGAGACGCATGCGATTATAGAGCAATTTTATACTAGTCTTTTATGTGTAATTAATCTAACATGCCTGGCAAAAACTGTAAGTTAAGCACAATTACTGACTATTTGTCCGTAGAATCATTGTTTTTGTGTGGAGAAATTATTTTAGTCTCGCTTTTTCTGCAACAAACAAAGAGACCAACAAACAAGTGAAAATATCGGATGGCTCCAATCATCCTTGGAGCCTGATATCTGATTTTCTTAGACCAGTAACATACAATATATAAGACTATTTCGGCTGAATGCAAGACATGTTTTTGAAATGTAGGGTCTTTGCTAAATTTTGAAAGCAGTACAGTCAGGTGAACAATTTTTTTTTTCTTAAAAAACAGGAGTGAAGTATTTTCTTATTTGCGACATCAGTCTAGTGCACAAGCCGCATGCTGCGCTGTGTACATTTCTGAACCTCATACTCATGTTACACAAAAGAAAAAGAAAATAGAGGTCCAATAATTTGTGAAGTGCTTGATCATTCTCTTCCACTTTACGTGATCAGGGCTAAATGCAAGATGTTTATTGTCGTATTAGCGACCATGACTGTTATTCCACCCGAAATTGCTATTGTCCAAATCGAAGGATGAATTTTTGTCTAGGTGAACATCTAAATCTGTATTACAGTGTTACTTTCATCGTCACTGCCCAGCTCTCTTTATTTTCGCTGTCTCCTACTATTTTCTTTCGCTCATTACAGTGTGTTAACAGACTAATTTGTATGGCGACTTCATGAGACAACGAAATGGATCGGGACTTAAGAGGAGGGAGCTAGACTTTTTTGTCTGTCATTTTTTTTCTCTCTTCTTTTTCATTCTGCATTCTTCCTCTTTTGCTTTTTTCTTCATTATTCATTGAGTAGCTTTACCATCAAAAGCTTTCCTTGGCCCAAGCTGCCGCTGCTGTGATTGTCGTATGAATGACCTCTGTATAAAGATTGTGTCAAGTCTGAGCGACACCGAGACACTGCTGTCTCCTAAAACAAGGTTTACATGAAATACAGGCAGAGGGGGAGAATGAAAGTCAAAGAAAGCAAACAAAAAGGCAATATGGTATAATTAAAAGGCTCAAACAAACAAACAAACAAACAGACAGACAAAGTAAATAGAAGCCTTTAATAGAAACGTCTCCGTCCTGTTAAACCCTCGTTTTTGTAAGTCTTTTCTTTTCTCTGATATAGTTACAAAGTTTTAACAAGACATTTATGATCAAGTCCTCTTAAAAAGAGCAAACCTAAACTAATTAACCCCAGAGTATCTTCTGATGGGAACTGAATTTAAAACCCAATATTCACAGAAACGTGCCTGAGTTGGCTTAATATGTATATCAGCGGGATTTGTTGTTCTGGAGTGTTTAGGAGAGGAAAGGCGGAGTCTCGCAGCTCGCTTCTGAAGCATTTTGAAGATCCTTGATCTCTGAGGAGAGCGACTCCTTGGATGGTTAAGTGGATGCCGTCAGAAGGGAGGAACTTATGCCTACCATAGGCGTGGCCATCGCGGATGAGTCTTTGAAATATGGTAACCAGGAAAAAGAATTTAGGATTAGAGTTGTGGGAATGTTGGTGGCAATGGCGAAAGGGTAGAGGAGAGAGATTCTACCATTCTCACCGTCGGAGAGAAGTATTTTTTTCAAAATTTTTGACCGACTGCGCCCTTGATGCTTGCCATGCTCGTAGTGTCGACGCCCCTGAGCAAAGAAAGGGAGGGGAACTACTTATGAACTGACATTTGACTGATGTCAAATCAATCCAGTCCCGCCACTCTCAGCGTATTAATTTGTAAACATCTTGAAGTGCTGCTGCTTCGAAGAACTTATAAATTAGCTCCAGAACATAACAAAATCTTCAGATGCACCTGTGAACGAAAGACTATATAGTGAACTTGTTTGGAATCGTGAGATTAACTTATTTGGTGACCAATTTTTAAACAAGTTTATTTGGTTCAAAAATTATCAAGTTTAAGTCCAAGATGTGGTATGCCATTCTATAGTTGTAGATACAAGTGTCATTCGTGTAGTGGATACATCAAGGTCCCAGTGACAACAGAACTGCAACAGTGTTGCCATCGAACTGCCTTGCCCTATAGCTTCTTGCAGCGAGCATTTCGAGTGCCTTTGAATTTGAGTATCCTAATATGAATATATAGAACTCATTCACAGGACTCATTCATGCAATGGCTTATAACAACAAGGTCTGAGTGACTAAAGTGTTGCAACGGTTAGTTACCGTCCAGCAGTATTGAAGTTGCTGTTAGTGCCATCTTGAGGACTTTACTGAAATCTTGCAGTCCTGTTGCCCACCCCAAATAGAGCACCATGAGGGCAACGTCCGAAGAACTTTCCTGTTTAGGCCACAACACCACCTCCCTTCGTCTACTATGCCTGAATAATATCAAAGCCAAACTGTATCTACCCGTGACAATCTTCTTGGCTATTCTCATCATTGTTGGAACAATTGGAAACGCAACGGTAAACATATCAGTATTAATTGTTACTTTTTGTTTGCTTGACTGTGAATCGTATTGGTCTTTGGCATCTATCTTTTTTTTTTTCTCCTTTAGGCCCTATAAATAAATCAGCTGCAGCTACAAGCTTATTTTGTGGTTGTTGTTGTTGTTGCTGTTGCTGTTGTTGTTGTTGTTGTTGTTGTTGTTGTTGTTGTTGTTGTTGTTGTTGTTGTTGTTGTTGTTGTTGGCCATGAATAAGGTTAAAATACATTCATTGTCCTGTTGTTTTTTTGGGAAGAAAAAAAGGCAGATTTTTTGCACGAGTTGGTTCCGAAGACAGCACTTCTTCTCCTGACAGGGTCCCCCATTATTATTTTATTAAGACCAGTTTTGATCGCTTTTGACCTATGCTGCACAGAATTATTTACTTGACATAAATTTCAGTATCTGCCTGAGAAAAATTTAATATGCATACTTTTTCTCGAACATAGGTCTTTTTACACAATTTTTGCACCCTGTTATTTAGGGCAGGGTCTAAGAAAAGGGGGATTTTTATGCACAGTATAAGCGGATGAAAGGGATCTGACACAATGTGTGTTTAGGCATGTTGATAGGTACCGAAAACCTACGATAGAAAGTATTGATTATGTGATTATAGATGAACAGGCCAAGACAGGGTAAGGGAGACGAGTGTAAGGAAGGGGGGAAATATATGACAGAATATATGACACTGCTACAGTGGTTTATAATGAATGTATTTGAAACTGTATACGAGGAATTCTTATTTTGAATTTTGAAGTCTGTGTGTTTGTGTTTGTATTGGCCAAGAAGACCTATACACTGACATTGATTCGAAATTGACCCTCCTACACAATTTTACTTGGAGTAAAGTAGTGCAATTCTAGTCTAGTACTGTTTCTTCCATGACTTTTAAGCTTTTAGAGAACACTTAGCTTCATTCTCATCATAAAATCTTAGTTTTAACTTCTTTTCAGTACTTTTTTTTTGATAAATCTTTTCCGACAACTTATTTATTGAATTCACTGTTCGTACTTGTAATTCCAATAGGTCACAGACTTAAGATTCTGTTACATACATCTAAACAGATCTATATCTCCGTTTGTAACAATCTTTACAAAATACAGATATTTGCTACCACCGGATACATCAGCAGACAAAAAGACAGAAGGTCAAAGAGACAGAAGATCAAAGAGATAGAAGATCAGACAAATAGACAGAAGATCAGACAAATAGACAGAAGATCAGACAAATAGATAGAACATCAGACAAAAAGACAGAACATCAGATAAATAGACAGAAGATCAGACAAATAGACAGAACATCAGACAAATAGACAGAACATCAGACAAAAAAGACAGAACATCAGATAAATAGACAGAACATCAGACAAATAGACAGAACATCAGACAAATAGACAGAACATCAGATAAATAGACAGAACATCAGACAAATAGACAGAACATCAGACAAAAAGACAGAACATCAGATAAATAGACAGAAGATCAGACAAATAGACAGAACATCAGACAAATAGACAGAACATCAGACAAATAGACAGAACATCAGATAAATAGACAGAAGATCAGACAAATAGACAGACAGTTAATTAGAAGAAATGTTTATGTCCTGCATCAGAGACCTATTTAAATGTTGTTGCAGAAAAGATAATGATGATAAGAATGGTTTGGAGCGCTGACACGGGAATCTATGTACTACATCAACACCTACTGGAAACTATACTAGCTCTATATAATGTAAATTCTTGTACTTTTTTGTGTTTTGTCTGTGATGATGTACTGTTTAATGTATCATGTATGTCCCGTCCAGCCATTTGTTAATGTGATCATAACCCCCCATATATCGTCTACTGCGGTCTGGGCGTGGTTAATAGAGTTATTAAACTTGTTATTGGGCAGAGGGTCTTCTGGTACAGCAGATAAGACTATCTGACTTGTTTTTCCCCCTCTGCCGACCAAAGGAATGCACAGCATATCAGTGATACACAGAGAAGTGGAAGTACTTTGTAAACTGAGCTTCAAAGGTAATTAGAAGACTTAATGCAAGCTGGCACTTTCTTTACAGGTCTGCCTGGTCTACTGGAAACGTAAGTCAAGGTCATCCTCGCATTACTTTATTCTGTCATTGGCTATCCTTGACCTGGTGACCTGCGTGGTAGGGATGCCCACAGAGATCGCTGACTTGGTCTTGCCGTACACCTTTGAGTCCCCGCTGGCTTGTAAAATCCTGAGATTTACCCACTCCAGTACCATCATAGCCAGCAGCACAATACTCATTCAGGTAAGTCCTCAGGAATCCTCAACTGGTTGAGCAGTGCTAAACACAGATTAAAAGCATACTGACGGAAAAGACAATAACTAATTTGGGATGTTTCTAATCGCCATAGATGGTTTATGGGTAAAACGCCATGAAAGAGTTGCGTTTCGTCCAAGGAACACCACATTTCTGGGTCGCGCCCATCTCGCTCCTAGTTCCTTTCCTCTGAAACGACTTCCGATCGGTCTATGCTAACTATTACTCTGTAAGGAATTATTTTAAGAACACATTGATAGACAATGTGGTTAACACGGCTGCATGGGTGAGTGAGACGTTCTGTTTGTGTGACGCTACATATTATCTTGGATTTTTCTTAACAGCGGACTTTCTTAAATTGTGGTATGTTGGGGAAAAGAAAGAAAGAAAGAAAGAAAGAAAGAAAGAAAGAAAGAAAGAAAGAAAGAAAGAAAGAAAAGAAAAGAAAGAAAGAAAGAAAGAAAGAAAAAAAGAAAGAAAGAAAGATTGTAGACAAGTCTGATACCCATTCTGTCTGATTTCCCAATATGCCAAAGCATTTGATGACACTCATAAGGATATTATTTTATAGGAAGAAATGCGTTAATTGACACCGTCCAGAATTACAACGCACATATCAGCATCTGTTTTATTTGGTAGGCGATTGACACTGCTTAGTCGAAACTGTAGGGTAACATGAACGCTCATTAGAATATAGTAAAGAGTGTATATTCTCTATCGTGAATACTGGATTCTACGACCAATGCCAAGTGAGAGGTGGAAGCAGGAAGCCGCTTACCTAGCATATTAATGGACCTATATCTTTAGTATTGCAATGTGCCTATGTGAAAAGCTGAAAGAATAATAAATATAATAATGTTTGTCTTAAGCATTGCATAAGATTCATATTGAAATGTTGCCTACCTGTACATCTGTAAGTCCATAGAAATGTTTGATTTTCAGCGTTGCATAAGATTCCACGTGTTATTTTCAATTGCAGGTGGCGTTTGACCGTTACTATAGAATCTGTCAGCTGGGCCGGCAGTTCACTGCCAACAAAGCGAGGCTCCTGTGTCTGAGTGCTGTACTACTAGGATTCCTTTGTTCATGGCCAACATTCATACTCTTTGGGAGGTAACTACAACTTTTCATACCTTGTACGAGGGGTGCTTAATAAGTTCTTGGTCAAACAAAGAAGAGTAAAAATAGAGTGATGAATTTTTCTAATACTGTAACGCGACATCATGATGTTTTGGAGTTCTGGACCATGGATAAAAGACCCAGTCAGGTAGAATTTAACGTGAACATGTGGATCAAAACCTTTTTAAAGCATCATTCTGTCGCCTTTGGAATCTGGAAACTTCAACATGACAATGCAAAACTCCTACCTAAAATAACACACGTTAAAACATAAAGTTAATTCTGAAAACTTATTGTAAAATAAAGTTAATGTTGGAATATGGGTCTATTTCGAATGCTAAATATCAGACGTATGCAGGATTGCCTTTGTAGCTGGATCAAGAACTTGCTGTATTCTCTCGTACATTTGTTCTCTTAGATTTCGGAGTCAACTTACTTCCCCTCTAATTAGGCCTAAAACTTTAGATTTCAGATTTATTCTATGAAATAAGAGAAAATACAAAATAAACTGAGGCCAGGGTCATGACTGTGGGGCACTTCCTTCACTTTCTGTTTACATGACAATTTTTGTTTTTGGCTTCTAGTTCTAACGACTCTCGTAACTGAGAACTTGAGCATTAATTATGAGATCTCGTACCATCGTGAGAATTATGTTAACTCTGCATGCTGAACTTTAAGAAGAGCGCAGTCAATGCCGATGCACGAAAGTACGAGTAATTTTTACAGTCATAATAGATCTTATCGTTAATGCGTAAGTTCTCAAATGACTAGTATTGTCCCAGTAATGACAGCTGATAGCTCTGTTTCCTTGTATTGATCAGAAAAACTGTGACCCGCGTCCTCAACGGTGTATTGCTGAAAGGGACGGACTGCTCCACCGACGACTCCATGCGCCACACCATCTACCCCACCATCTACTACATCTTCCTCTTCTCCCTGTTTGGGATCACCGTCACCTTCTTTGTTGTCCTCTACTCCAAAATTGGACTCAAAATCCTGAGGAGGAAGAGATTCACCACAGGGTCAGTGTGCCCGACGCCTGACATGGGTAGAGGTGTGAGGAGGACTGGTTCCAAGAAAACAAAGGTGAGTAGTATATAAAGAGCTAGGGTCAAACCGGTGTGGTAGGCCACTTTTACTTCCCATCCATTTTCACTCCTACGTGGCTCTGGCCTGAGCCAAAATATTCACTGTAGAGCAAAGCTGGACGGGGGAGTAAAATTGGCTTATTACACCAGATGATGTTGCCTTGGTAATTGTTTTGCCATTTTGATATTGTCAATTTACAGTTTACAGCCTCTGTTAGAGTAATCATAAAACTTATCTTTCGAGGTGAACCCAAGACTTAACATCTTATGCTAAGCTTTAAACTATAAACCGATGATTTACACTAGATTATGTTTACTTTGGTGTTCTGGTCCAAGAGCAATAGTCCCTGGTGAAACATCTTGTCGGATACGGTACAGTATTAGTCTCAGGATCAAAAGCTCATGGACTCAGTTCCTGCATAAACCTATAGTCCTTTTGATGGAGCCCTAAGAGAGCCGTTCATTACTGACATTTTCCTTAGCTCACAAGATCATAAAACGGATACTTATCTAGAGACAGTGATAGTTATTGTCCTGTGACCAACGCCTGAGATGGCAAAAGCTGTGTAGGCTATGCGTCCTTAGGAAGCTATGAAAGCTGTTGAGAGATCTGGCCTGCTGGATTCAAAATTATAAGTGAATATGCGAAAACGGGCTTTACCTGAATAGAATTTTTATAGACTTCTTGATTATTAAATCATTATCATCTTTCAGATCCACTTTATTTTCATTATGTCACAGATGTGTGATCCACCAAGCTCAGATATATCATCGGACCAAGACAATGGTCACGGCCACTCCACCGCCAGCAGCAACAGCAGCGGCAGCAACAACAGCAACATCAGCACCTGCACAGGCTCTACGTCAATCTCCACCATCCTTTACGGCAACTTCCGTCGCGTATACAAGAAACCGACAGACATCGTTCATCAAGGCGCTGGAAGCCACTATCATTCATCTCTGACCGTAGCTTGCATTGGCAACCACGCCAGTGTCGATAAAAGAACCAAGATCTATGTCCGTCCCTGCAGTGACATCATGGGCACCAGCAAAAGCAACACACACGCTGGCTTAGCAAGATCCAGCGGCAGATTTGAAATTGAGAGAGCTGACGTCATGAACAGTGCAAGAAGAACTGACAACATCGCTACTGCTGACAGATCCTACAGCTCTCCGGACACCCAGCATCGCCCCTCGCATCAAGAACCTCAGCCTCATCACACCTACGCCCAGCAACTTCGCAGCTACTGCAACAATGATGCTACTGACGACGATGATGATGGTGATGCTCAGCCAAACCAGCCGGGCTACTACCACTCAGGAAGAGAACAGCCTGTACAGCGCACTTCCCAGCGACAGATTCGAGCGGGCAAAACCACGACGGTGCTTTTTGCTGTGACCTTGGCCTACATCTTAAGCTTCCTGCCATACTTAACAGTCATGGTCATGCGAAGTGTTATCAAAGACTTGGAAGAGAATCTGAGCCCAGTAGGAGAACTGGCCTACAAGCTGTGCGTCAAATCATTCTTCATTAACAATGCCATCAACCCTTTAATCTACAGCTTCCTCAACCAAGCATTTCGGAAGGACGCCAAACAGATGCTGTCAAAATCCTGTGGATGTTCCAAAAGACCCGTTTCCAACGTATAGAGCAGTTGTAGACTTACAGTGTACATATGACGAAAGTGTATTACTGAAGTAGACTGAGTGATGAAACTCCAGTAAACCTTTTGGAACAGATGTACCATAGCTAACTGTGATCTTGTCGTCAAGATAAAACTACATTTTGATGGACCGTTCAATAAGCAGATTAATGCAATTTTTTATTACATACAGTTTGATTATAGAACTTGTCTCTTGCTTTGCCCATGTGGAAAGATATCCTTAGCTGCAACAGGCTTTCGCCTCTTCCGGCGATGTTAAACTTGTTTCTAACACTGTTTGATACTAAATAAGTAATACCAACTTAAAGAGTTTGTATAGCGTAGTCTCGACCATATAGTGAGAAAGACTCATCGAAACTGGCACGAAAATACGTATCAACAACTGGGTATCGGGCAGTGTGTCATGTGCCGTAATATTATATAGATTATAGACATGTAAAACGAAGGATGACACTATAATGGTGGAATTTTTGCATAGTATGACACTATAATGGCAACATGTTTTAACCGGCAATGAATGATTTTATGAAGATGAGCTGAATGGCAGATTATCATAAAATGGCGAGATGTATAATAAAGTATTACATTACAGTGATGAATGCGTAACAGTGCATGAGAATATGAACCTCATACTCACAACGATACGTGATATTTTGATAGTGAGATGTATGGCAATGATGAATTGTAAGGTGATATGAAAAACTACGTATGACTTTCTGAAGCTGAAACGTATGACCATGTATGACCTTTCAAATGTGATCTATGTGGAAATCTAGATGTATGTTAGTGTAATTGTGAGAGTATGTTGTAGAGCATTATAATGCTGACATAATGTATAGCAATGCATGACATATGACGATGAAATGTATAATATTTTATGCCACATGTGTGACATTCTGAACAGCCTGATAAGTATAACACTATATGAAAATAATGACGATGAAATATATAGCAATAATATGGTATGATAATGTTGAGATGTAGGAACAAAATGTGTACACCAAACTCTAAGACTGTACTCTGACCTGTTGAGCCAGCTCTCAAGGGTTGATACTGCATGATAGTGAAATAAACAACAATAGGTGATAATCACTCATCACCTGGGAGTTGTTCTTTGTGTTGTTATGGCGAGAGAGAAAGGGAGTGTTTGACGAACTGTCGTAAAATGACTCACGTTCTTTCTATCTATCTTTTCTTTTTGTTATCAATGTTGTGTGTGTTCTGTATAAATATTTGTTATTATTGCTGTCAAAAAGATAAACAGCTAATGAATTCATTTTTCTCCGCTAACAAATGGTGTCCAACAAGCAAGAACAGCCAGCCAACCAACCAACCAACCAACCAACCAACCAACCAACCAACCAACCAACTGATCGAGGACCAGCCAACCTACCGATCGATCGATCGATCGATCAATCAATCGATCAGTCAATCAAAATTCCACTATAACAATTTTATGAACTTTCCTAACTAATTTTATTATCAAAAGCCTTATAGATCATAAATCTCAAAAACACAAGGCTAGCAAATACAAAATCAAGAATAATTCTTTTTAGGAAATAATAAAAGCACCGAAATCCCAATCTACATGAGCATGCAGTTATCCTTATCATGAAAGGCCCTAGGATCCCTCCATTCGTCAGAAGTACAACTCGCTGCGGCACCTGCAGCGAAGCTAGAGGAAGCACACACTCCGCCATATTCAAGCTTCGCGGAGTCCTGACTCACACGGCTGGCACTGTTAGAGCACATCAAACCTTCCTCGCCTTTGAGTGGACAGTTATGACGCAAGGGAAACAGTCGTAGTCTTTTCGTCTCTGTCTTTTCTTTGAAGTTAATGATTTCGCACTTTGCCTGTCAAAAAAAGAAAAGAAAAATACCATTGCTGCATTATCGGACCGTAAGGGAGAAATCTTATGCTGAAGTAAGTAAAACTGGGCTAATCGAGAGGAAAATGTGTAAAGGGGAAGAAAGGGAGATGATTCGGGATACAACTTCTCCCATAAAGCATACATGAGCGGAGGCATGAGCTTTCGGGTTGCAGCTCCAATTTCATGGTCAAACTGAAATTTTTATTGACCTGAATTTGAGGAAGAGGAAGATGGAAAAATAAAGGGAAGGAAAGGAAACATAGACACGAAGAAATTACCGAAGCATAGATAAAGTCACAAAAGATGCACCCAGCATGCAAGTACGCTGACTTTCAACCAAGTGAAGAGGAATCCCTGTTAGTATTTTTGTTTGAAGAACTGATCCCAGCCGAGGTTTAGACCAAAACACTCATCACGTGGTGTTGCAGAGTCAGTTGCAATCACCATGAATTCTTTTGCACCCCGTAACACTATCAGTGTAAAGAATGTAAAAGTGCAAGCAGATAGAAAGCTTTACAGTATCAAGGTATACAAAGGACGTCGAATGCCGAAACAATGTATTGTGCCTTGATTCCGTAAAGCTTTCTACCTGCTTGTTCTTTTACATTCCTGTTCTTAGCTTTATGGCCGTTGTTTTTTTGTAATTTTGTGGTATCAATGTAAAGAAAGCGAGGATAATCTCCCTTCACGAGAATAATGCGACTCCCTAAGAGTGAAGTGCCATTGGTGACATAGTTTACTAGGCACAAGAATGGAGTGACGTCAAACATGACATGAGACTGGCTTTTTTCGACCTCGCCGCTGGCGGAGACAATTCCTTGAATATTTCTCTAAAAATAGCTTGCTGCGATGAGAAATCATTTTCAAGCCGCTCAAAGACCCTTTTCATAAAAACCACAGCAACAACAACAACAACATCATCAACAACAACAACGATAACAACAACAAACTCTACTTGTAGTTGGCCGTCTCCATCCTCCACCCTGACTTGCAGCTGCTGGTCCAGTTTCATCCAGGACTGAGTGGACATGGTCAGGTGGAGGCCACTTCTGAACTCGCCGTCAGAGTCCATCAGGTCTGCCCGCTTGAAGGGATCAACGCCCCTGTCATGGTCATGGGCGTCGCTGTCTTCGCCGTGGCCCATATCACAGCTCCAGATGGTGAGACACTTGCCACGTGCCAGCTGGGTGCTGGCGTTGATCTCGTATTTCACCTGATGGGAAGCGACCGTTTCTATTTTCAGGAACTTGACAGTTTTCTGTGGTAACAGTTAGCTTCGACAGCACAGCAACAACAACAACATTAAGAACAACACCAGCAAAGCAGCAACAAAGAGAGCAGGAGCTGGAGCAATAGGAACAACAATAATGGTAGCAATTACAGCACCTACAACAATAAGGAGAACAATGGAAACAAAACCATTAGCAACAGCAATAACAACAACAGTGTGGAAGTGTACTGGCATCGTCGCTGTTGTGCTTGCAGTTTGGCTGAATCATACACACTGGGAGCCGTATGCACAAAGCTTTGCAGCTTTGCGCGCTGGCAGAGACTGAGGAAGGATCACTNNNGGGGGGGGGGGGGGGGGGGGTTCCCGTAGCCAGTAGGTTTACCACCAGCGTGCAAAAGGTAGACAGCATTGGGCATGCGGTCCTGCGGTCCTACAGCTGTAATTATTATTGACGATTTTTTTTTCAGAGATCACAGACTTGCTCATTGCACCATTCGATAGAGTACAAAGATTGTCTCCAAAAGGGTGAAACTATCGAAGGTAAGACACAGATATTGCAAGTCATTCTCCTGAACCACACCCTTCCTTTGGCAGTTCTCTCAGCCTCGATTATTTTTACAAATAAACAATCTGTAGTTAGTCACTACGTTGTGAGGGTACGTTAAAGGGACAGGGGAAGCTATTTGCTTCACAGCCTAAAAAATCCATAGTATTTTTTCATAAATTTTCAACCCCTTGCCCATTTCCTTCGCCCAAGCGCTCCCGAGAAAACGCAGCTTGAAAGTCGGGATTTTCACATCCTGCGGGCCGTCATGACTGGTCGTCCGGTCAGCGCGGGAATAATGCTTGACGTCAGAAAGCGAGAGGCATGCTAGAAGTAGTCATTATGCAAAGAGAATTATCTACTTGCAATAACTTTCGTTGGCTCTAAATATTATGCCTTTTTTTTCATTTATCGTTGAGAAAAGTCTTTTGTTAAACTGTGTGAACTGCCCGACTTTGATCCCGGTGCTGTAACCTTAGAAAAGGGAGAATAAAATAATATTTGAGAAAAAGGAACATATTCTGTCTGACCCTAATTATTAAAGTTTGCACTGCCTTTATTTTGTTGTCTGCTGTGTAGTTTAGTGAGCGCTTACTGGCCCAAGATTCTGACAATATAAAATTATTATTTGCTTAAGGAGCACTTTCAGATAATTTAGATGCCGCCACAGTCAAACTTTCTGTGCTAAGGAGCGGCACTAGTTGTGTCACTGGACATAAATCAATCAAAAGGCTTACAAGAGCAGATCGAAAAGGGGGCACATCGACGTGAAATTTATTTTCACTTCTTATTTTGGTCAGAGATGACCACGGGATCATTTTTATAGAATACCCGTGAAAACTTTTGTAGTTTTGAAAAATTGAATCGGTCAATCGGTCTTCACTATCAGTGAGGGGAATGAGGTATATCCTAGTATGGGTTGGATGGGCACAATTCCAAGGATGAAGAGAAAGAGAGGGGGAGGGGGGAGGAGTGGATAAGGCAAGGAGCAATAGGGTGATGGAATAAGAATCTATGAAAAAACACGGGGTAAGAACAAAAAAACAATAAACAGACGCTAATAGAAAGAGAGAGAGAGAGAGAGAGAGAGAGAGAGAGAGAGAGAGAGAGAAGCCAAGATGCTTTTATCCCCTGAGTCACTGTTCACTACCTGCCTTCTCGCTGCCATCATTCGTGTTGCGTAAAGGTTTTTCGACACGCGCCGCTCGCGTCGCGCTCCGGCCAGATGTGGAGCGAGAAGTGTGACGCTTATCTTTGCTGGAGTTTACGATCATGTAAATTTGATCCCAAATTATTTTTGATCCCTTGAATGGAGGACGGCGAACATCTCGACTTCAGAGATGCTAAACCTTTCATATTCTCTCAGTTTTATTTTAACATATATTATTTCTTTCCCTCTGTGTAGACATGTCCCGGTCTTTAAAAGAAATTGTTTTTTTTAAGTTTCAAAGGAGAATGGTGAGAAGGCTTACGTGTTTCTTTGAAGCCAACCAAAAATGCTGTTCCCCGCAAAAGAATGACCAATAATATGCTCTGCAAGTCTACTGAAAATGCAGTTAGACTGCAATATTTTAAACAGTACATATACAATTTAAATCTGACTCCGTTGTCACACCTCACTATCAACAAGTAATGATATCCCTTAATATGAAAGAAACGCACAAACTAGCTAAGAAATCACTTTATAATGGATAGGCCGCCTAAGCGGGACGCCCGCTTAAGCAAGACGATTCGTCGGGAACGGAGCCGTCCCGCTTAAGCGGGTTCCACTGTATTTCCAAATAAAATATGTACCTATTAGACAAGGGCAGTAACTCTTTAAAACTAGTGACAAATGGTCTCAAACTTTGTTTCTGGGCAATTTGTGATCTGTTCTACAACTTTGCTTCTACATAAAGTATTGAATTCAGTAGCTAATAAGACTTATTGCTGTGGAATTCATCCAATGATTTAATCAGTATTAGTTTGTTTAAACAAGGGCAATAACTCTGCAGAGCATTGTGCAGTATTAATAGTATTTCATTTCTAGCTAGTCTGTGACCTGTTCTACAACTTTGCTTCTTTGAGACATATACAATTTTAAGTAGATAAGGAGTTCTGGGGAGGTGCAGAAACGCTGAATAATGCGAAGAGTGTGATAGATTTTCACTTTCCTTATTTGGCAATGACTC
>JAWQUT010000013.1:852304-868281 GCA_033807755.1 Ellobium chinense | reverse complement strand
GTTTATTATTATTTAGGCTCGTGAGTTCAAATTTGGAGCTTAGGACGAGAAAATTACAACAAATGTGTGGGCAATTCGGAAATTCAAGCTTCCAGACTTAAAGGAAGCGCACTAGACTGCATAGCTACTACCACCGTGATAATACAGTACCAGCAATTGATTGTAGGCGACCGAAGTTGATTTCAAGTCTTCCAGCTTCTCCTGTATGTCAGCAATGTCGGCGATCTTCATCCGAAGGCTGAGCGACAAGTTCTCATTCTCTGCAGTCAGCATCTCACATCTGGACTCCAGCTGGCTTTTTTCCTTGGGAGCAGAAGGAAAAAAAGAAGAGTTGTTGCCCTTTTGTTTCATAAGTCAGCCATGTTCTCTACAGACATTACGCCACGTGAGGAAGACATACGCAAAATTAAAGTGAGTTGTGACAACGCTTTGAGTAAGCAAAAACTATTGATAAATAAGCTTATAAGTTGTCTGTGGTGGTTGATGTAGAAGACGAATACGTCTTTCAAAATCTTGGGAAATGGAAGGTCATACGTCAATCAGGATAATGTTTCCCAGTCAAAAGACAGATGAACTGATACTGGTGTTATGTCATACCATTTTAAAGCATCATTTCTTTTTAAACGAAAGAGTATCTTCCTTATTGAATGTAATGTAGTTTCATTAACAAACATCACGCTTGGACAAGGATCTTTGTCAGCATCCTCGGCACTGCACTTTGTCTTGTGCTTTAATAGAGCAAAGAGCAAAAACATCTTCAGTCATTGCCAGTTTAAACATCTCCAGTCACTGCCAGTTTAAACATCTCCAGTCATTTTTCACCGGTGTGATGTTTAATGCAACAGGGGAGGAGAAGTTTGCAACAACGAGTAGTAAAAGAAACATAGAAGTATAAATAGGCCTGTTATGTGGTCGCCATCTCATAAACATAATAATACTCTGTAACACTGTTGCACCCTGCGTCTTACCACTACCAGCCAGTGACAAAACGCGGTCATTCAGATCTGCTAGCGGAAGCTCGTCGAATCACGCAGTTATGGCGTTTAAAAGCCACATTATGCAGGAATCATTAAAATTATTGTTGCTTTCTTTGAATGTTTACTTCTTAATCGTGATCCAGTCACTCGCCAAACACCTTAAAGGCAAAATTATACATAACAACATGCCTTTTGTGAAGTTTTGACTGTACTCTGTGGCTTCTTCGCGGCGTTCTCAAAGACTTAACTTTGAGCTTGTGCTTTTTAAAATTATAGATAATCTGAATAACCAAATCATGCCATTAGCACCGTACATCCAAACACTTGTCCAGCAAGTCTTGCAAGGTCTTAATCTCAAAGCCGTGCAGCTGCTTGATGGTGGTTGTCTCGCGTTTGATGACGTCATCCATCGTCTCCAGCTGCAGTTTCAGTCTGGCATTCTCTGCCTGCAACTGTTTGACATTGTCGGCATGTGATGACAGCCGCCCGTTTAGCCGCTGGAACAGAGAGAGAGAGAGAGTGAGTGAGAGAGAGAGGAGAGAGAGAGAGAGAGAGGAGAGAGAGAGAGAGAGAGAGAGAGAGAATAGTTTCCAAACAAATAAATTTTGATACATGCACCAGGGCGAGTAGAAAGATGTTTGAGTATATGAGGGTAGAGGTCATGAAGTCCCACAGCAAGATTTGGGTCAGTTTACAAAGAGAAGTGAGTTGAGATCAAGTTCAGTTCACTTTGGGAGAAAAGCCGTAAGATCAAGTTTAGTCCAGTTCTATGAAAGTTGAGTCATTTCCAGATCAGATCAGTTCCCATGTTTTTTAAGCAGCATTCGGTCCTGATTTTTGAAGGTAGAAAATTAAAGTTCAAGTCAAGCACCGAAAATGACTACAGTTCAGATCCAGATTAGGTCGTCCAAAATAGATATTAAGTTCAGATCAAGTTCACACGAACTGAACTAAATGTCACGGACTGCGTTCATATTAACTCAGTTCTGCCCACTTCTGCAATAGTGATAACAATATAGTCATGGCTAGTTTGTTCATTTGTACTAGGAGTACCTGAGCTTAATAAAGTTATTTTTATTGTTATTCAGTACTGCAGCACGATATGGGGAGTACGGCTGACACTGCTTAAAGGCAACACGCTTAACAGCAAATATCGCTTCAGTACAATATTTCAAAACTTTCTATAAAATTCATCATAAACGACTCTGTTCTGCTCTTTCGTCCCCTCTTATTCGTAACTAATGTCAATACTCCATTGTAGTCGCGATTAAAAGAGTTAAACTGATATTTCGCCTGATAGAAGAGGTATGACAGAATTTTTTCAGACTGTCAAAATAATTATGATCTTAATTCTTAGCACTGACGCTGAATGGTTGCGGGGAGGCAACCGCATTTTTCCAGGGGCTTTAATGCAAATAACATGGTGTGCAATGTATCACCATGAGTGCACTGAATTTCTGTGTAAAACTGCTTGTCAGAGTGATGAATGGTGCATTTTTTCCCATCAAGCGTGATGATCCTAGGACAACTGTCATTGCACCGTTTACTTGACACCAGAGTTCATCTATGTCTCTTAGAGTCCATTATACCTGAACCTAAAGAGGCTTTTTTTTTTCGGATTTTCAGTCTAATACCAAGTTATTATATTTTACTTCAAATTTGTTGCTACTGTATATTAAATTCCTCACTTCTGATTTAAGAAAGAACACCCGAGATGGCCTCGATAGGATCACGCCTGGGGGTATCTAACGGACAAGAGTAAAATCTGGTGCCAAACACATGGTGCTATCGTAAAGGATACTTGTTCTAAGATTATCACTCTTGAGAGAGAAATATGCACCATTCAGGTTTTGGTGAGCCTGTCTGTATAACAATCCAATTCATTTATGATGGTGAGTTGGATACCATGGTGATGTGCATTACAACATCAGAAAAGCGTAGCGCTTCCCCTTAGAGTATTGGATTAAACTTCAAAAGAGCGTGGGTTCGATTCTGGTATGGCCACGTCGTTAAAGCCTTGAGAAAACATCTCAATCATTGTGTTTGTTCAGTCCACCTCACAGTAAGGGCAGTACCTAGCCATAGGCAGTGAAAGCCGTAATTTACGCCCTGGCGATCAGGATAAAATGACCGCAGAACTGTGTGCTCTCAATGCAATTAAATTGAGAAAGTTATCGAGTGATCTGGTCTGCTAAGGTAGTAATTATGCGATGCTCCATGTGTGGGCGTTGGCTTCGCACGAGACCAATAAATGTCATTTTCATATACCACAATCTCCAATCTAGAGGAGAACTAGAGTAAAATTATGGCCCAAGGCCTTTTCAAGTCAGGATTGTGTCTTCACAGTCATTGTAATCTAAGGACAAATACACCTGCTTCGGTACATCTGAAGGGCTCCATGGCAAAACGCACTATATACAATTCGGGGGGTGTGGCAAAACTGTCAGTCCTCATACAAAGCATATTTTTTTGTGAAAGGCGAAATTTAATTCTGAATTAATGTAAACCAAATGTCATTCTATGGGGTGGAAATATGCATGTCTAATAAATATTCCTACTGCTACCTTAAGCATGCAAAATAAGCTAAAAATTCAAATTGGTGGATAACGCGTTTTGTCTTGCAACCCTTCATATATTTAAAGCGAGGCATCCTATTAAAAAAGGCAAAAAAGTACTCGATCGCGTTCAAACTCAACGCTCTCATAAGCCTCATCTTAAGCTGTAGGTTTGGGAGGCTGGGAACTCAGGATTAAATAAAGCCTGAATCCCTGTCGAACGTAGTGAAAGTTTGACACAATAAAGCTAACGTCTGTCGACTAAACGTCTTATGTTGGTTTTCCCCACTTGAATCACTTTGTTTTCAAATTTTTGGTCTATTCTTGAATCATACTTTCCTGTGATTTTTTTTTTTTTTTTGGCGAAACTGTGTATGCCCTTCATATAATTACAGAAATAAGAATTTTGTTGAAGCAACGAACTACATTCAAATAGAACAACTCCGTTTCTTTTTTTTTCCAAAATAGTTTTGACAAATATGCCCTTTTATTGGAGGACGCTAAAAATCTCGCAGTTCTGTTATAGCCGATTGTATCTCCCGGAGGGCAAATCACAACGTGGCGCAAGAGGAAGAGAACGTGCAAAATCTCGATGAATCCTTCCGCGTTACGTCTCGTTCCTCGTCATTCACGTTGTACGTGGACTGTTTAATGTCAATCATGATCAGATAGTGATGACAGAACTAATGATTTTTTTTTTTTTTTTGATGAAGATGGTTAGGCTTTCTAATTCATGTGTTTCAGGCAGTGTCTAGAGACTCCCGTCCAGTGCAATTCATTTAGGGTTAGGTTTAGGGATAGAGTTAGGGGAAAAAGTACCCCTAGTACATTCATTTAAAACATCAATATCTTGAGGGAAGTGATGAAAATAGGGGCTGAGCAGGTGGAGACGTGTCCGTTTTGCAGTGATATTGACGTGTGAACAACGATGTGACTTCAGTAACAACAACAACAACAACAACAACAACAACAACAGCAACAAAAACAAGAAGAAGGAGAAGGAGAAGAGCAGCAGCAGTAACAACAACAACATCGAGAAAGGGAAGATGAAGAAGAAGAAGGAGACGAAAAAGAAGAGAAATGACTCCACCACCACCACCACCACCACCACCACTACCAACAACAACAACAATAACAACAACAACTACAACAACAACAGCATTAACAACAATAACAACAACAATAACCCTACCTGGAGCTCAGAATGTTCCTTCTGGCGAGCCAGCCTTGCAGGGGAGGGACTTCTTTCGTGGCTGATTCTAGAGCATGAGCTGGTTTGACGGGCCCGCCGGGACGGAGACGATTTGCCAGTGGCCAGCTGGAGAGAAACGCCGCTGGAAGACTGATCACAGGCAGGCTGACACTCCGGGAGATTGGCCGCAGTGTCCTTCATGGGCGTCTCTGCCATGGGGATGTTGCATGGCACTATATTATGAGCGAATCTGACATGGTTTTGATTAGTAGCAACCAAAGTGTGACAGAAGAGCGGGAGCAACGATATGACAGTATAGTTTTTAATAATTATATCATTATGCGGTTGTTAGACAAAGAATGTATAAAAAGACTCTGGGATCTGTGTAAAGAATATGTGAGAACTCGTCTGTATTCTCGGAATTTTTTGAAAGTATTCAGGCTTACGAAATCATCTTTTTCACCACGCTGTGAACCTGTGATCCCCTTTTTACATCTAGAACTGAAAATTTTAATGTGGACCCGTTTGGCATCTCACTATTGGGGTGGGGATTTGGAGGAAAGCAAAAAAGCGCACCTCTCACATAAAAGACTGCAAACATGTCTTATCATGACACAAAATCAACATAATAAATGATTTGTCTTCCCTTAGCACCTATACAAGGACCAGGAAATAAAGTGTCAACAAAGGCATTCACTCACCCACCCACAGATACACACACACATACACACACAATACACCACAGACACACGTATATAAACATACACACATACACACACACACACACACACACACACACACACACACACACACACACACACACTACACATACAGATAGACGGACGGACAGACAGACAGACAGACACACACACACACACACACACACACACACACACACACACACACACACACACACACCATTATCTCTGCCAACGGGCCCAAAAAATGTTTATATCTGCGCAATACTATAAATAAACCCACCCGATTCTGTCTCTCTTTGCCCCGATCCACCTTGCCTCCGCGTCTTTCGCCTCTTTCTCGACCTGTTGTACATTTTCTACTTTTAGCCGATCCACACTAGGAATCCTCACAGCTGCAAAGACACAGACAATACAGTAGAGCACCACGAACTGGAATCACGGGTTTCATTTCATAATTTCAGAATTATGGGATGTTGAAATCGTGATAAAATTTGATACAAAATTGGAGGATTCGGCACCATAGCATTAATACAATAATAATATTAATACTGTAATAATAATAATATCAATAATAACAATAATAATAAAATAGTTATAATAATAATGCAGTTTATAAATTTCATATCCAGGCTAATACCCGCTCACGTGACTTCACATTATTATTACCCCGGCAGGCCTGATCACTCTCTGACTTTCTTAACTCCCTGAGGAGCATACTGTGCTGCCGCTAATTTTAGACTCTGAACTTTAGCTTTCTGACAATATCTTCCGCTGCCAATAGCCAGGTACCCACTTTGTAGAAATGTGGAATGAGGAAAATGTGAATGCAATGCTTTCCCAAACCACTTACAGCAGGACTGTAGTCGGGAATCGAACCCGCGGCCTTTCGATCTTGAGTCTGATGCCATAACCATTCAGGCACCCAGCCCCATAATAATTCATAGCGTATCTTAGAAATAGTGTAATTTTTTTAAAATATATTTTGAACATGGAAGTTTTGAATCATGAGTTCCATGCTGCTTTCTTGATCTAAGGATTGATAATATCTTGAAGAAAAAGGTTGATGATAACGCAGAACACCTAGTCTGCGTTCTAAGCAACCACCGAGCTAGTCACAGTCCTGGCGCAGCCCCCATTTGGAACAACACATCCACCCCCTAACTTTAACCACAGCCTTTAGGTATGAAGATGCCAACAGCACCTGACATAAAAATATGCAATTTTAGATATTCCCTGTAAAATCTGAAAACTGGCCATGGGGAGGGGGATTTGAATTTCAAAGGCTTAGATGGGTGCAAATACATTTGTAGACTCAGAATAGGTTAGGTTTAGCCACTCAAGTATAAATGTTGTGGTTGTTGCTAGGTGGGTAAGGTTACCCTGTTTACTGAGTGAAAAGGCCTAACATAATAGGTACCCTGCTTCAATGCCGAAGTTCTCAAAGTCAAACTGGTTTAGGGGCATTTTTCTTTGTGTCAAAATTTGGAAGAAAAGCTAAAAAACATGTTTGGAAAGTATTTTGGCTTGGGACCCCTGGATAAATTAATGAGAGGTGTAAAACCGTATATAGTCAACAGTGAAAAAAACACTGGCATCTGCATACCTCTAGTTTGTGTCATTCCCCTTTCCAACTGAACAGCTCGTTTCTTTTCCCTCATTTTTTTGTTTTTGTTCGACCTTATCAAAATCTCACTCCACATCCGTTCATAAACTTCGTCTTGATACTGCCTTCATATTACTGAATACGTGGCAAAATCCTAGGACTTTGCGAAGGTAAGCTTAGGTTAGGGTTAGCATGAGGATTAGGTCCGCAATAAGGGAAGAGAATGCAACTTTGGGAGAGTACATAATATCATGTCTAAGAATTCTCCGGAAGGTGCTTGCTTCTTCCCAAAACCTGCCTGATCATAACCCTAAGCCAAGCATATCTTGAGAGAGTAGCACTTAATAGCAGGATTTTATCGATGAGTAGCAGTGAAGGCACAGGACAGATCAGCTTGTGGTTTCCAATGTCGATGGCTCCAGCAGCCGCCGTTCAAAAGTAGGAACGAAGCGAAGTCGGAAACAACAGCGCGGGGGAGGAAAAACAACCATATGAATTGATGTTTTGACCAATGTGGAAAATGAAGAGACAGAAGAAGAAGAAGAGGAAGAAGAAGGAGGAGGAGGAGAAGAAGAAGAAAAAGAAAAAGAAGACCAAGAAGAAAAAGAAGAAGAAGGGTCTACCTTGGTTTTGATCAGTAGTAACCAAACAACCGCACTTACTCGCAGACTTTTTGCGTTCTCTTTGTTCCACAACACGCAACTTCAGTAATCAGCACGAGAGATGAGCGTAGGGAAGAAGAACCACTGGAATTCGAGTTTTAATTTCACTTGGTCTATTTGTTGATTCTGCGCAGACTAAGGTGTCCATAGTGCTGACGCGCGCACTGGTGCGCTTTAGAATGCGTTCATGAACGACTCAGATAGGTGTATGAGGTGTGATCAAACCATACCTTTCTCTGTACTGTCTAGAACCACACTGCAGAATTTTTGTTTAAAATGCACCAAGTTTGGCCAGCGCGACGGCAGGAATTCTTTTGTTTCAATTTGATTAATTG
Organism: Ellobium chinense; assembly: GCA_033807755.1. Lineage (NCBI taxonomy): Eukaryota > Metazoa > Mollusca > Gastropoda > Ellobiida > Ellobiidae > Ellobium > Ellobium chinense. The sequence continues at coordinate 860,256 of JAWQUT010000013.1, read as the reverse complement.
ATCATGAAGTCGGACTAGATTATAAAAAAAAAATTCCAGCCACTGATGGGCACAAAGGGTCAACTAGCTCTGACGCAACAGCAATGTATTTTCTACAGCCGTTTGTCTTCTTACAAGATGATAACTTGCTAGTGGAATAGAGTTACATTACTGTATGTATTTTGAAATGAGAGAAAATATCAAGCACTCGTAACACTTAGCTTAGACATTTCTTGTAAAATAGATCCGAAGATCTGTGTGCCGTACGCCGTGGGCCTAAGACTTATGGTCATCCCCATAGATCTATTACAAAAACCTCTTTGGTCACCCCACATGTACCAGGAGCTGTTTTAGCAGGTGGGTCGGTACATGTACGAACATCTCCCGCGACTACGCCCTCGATGGCTGCCAATCTGAGCTGATGGTGGCACTATCACTCTCCCTTTTTGGAACCGAATCAGTGTTGCAAGCTGAGTTACCGTACGCGCGGAGTTCAGGAACAGATTACAGAGGATACTATCTTCAGCTGATCCGCGTACAGGCTGAAATTTTTCCCTAACCGCCATGCGTGAATGTAGATTTTGTGTGCAAAAACGCGAGTCATGACACACTTTTCAACAGCCCCAACAATAATATCTTGACACGTTGCCTCCGCCGTCATGTTTTTGCTTCTATAGATGGTGTGCTCCGCCATCGACTGAAACTGAGAACAAGCGAGAACTGTGCCATCGACTATGTTATTTCGCAATCATTTTAATAGCAATTTTTTTCTCAGGTGCCAATAACAAATGTAACATTTCATATGAAAACGGGTGTTGGATGATATGAAACTGATAAGGTAACTTTTTCGCTATCACAGAGAAACATTTAAAAAACCCTTCCATTAAAAAAGGTCAGCATGCCCCATTAAGACCATTATGATTTTGCCCTTTGTCACTGTCAATCTGCAAGAGTTTGGGAGTACACACCGGTGAAGTCGCGAGGAGAGGCTACAACGAGTGATCTTCACCATTAGCATGGGTCTGCCCAGAATGCAACGATGTCGGTTCTGCTAACCATAACAGGTTACCAGTAATGATTGTGGTGTTATAAAATGTTGGGGATTTTGGGACCGGACAATGTTTGGTATTTGTTCCGCATTCATTGTTTTTATATTAGTCTAGCTTGACAAAATCATCACTCTGACGTTACTGTGCCACAGAAGTTACAAATTGCTTAGTGGGTGGAACTGTAGAAGAAATGAATGGTGTGCACCTTCCTTCACACCTCCAACGACTTTGAACACCAACAACAAGGGAGGTCATACTATCAGACTCCGAGCGAGCCCAAGAAGAAAGAGCATGGACATCTCCGAAGTGACTGGAATCCTCCTTGTTGCCAAAGTTGAATTTACTGGTTTGAACATGCATGCTTCATGGGAAATGAGAGGGCTGATGCTCTGGCAGGGGGAGAGGAGCCATGGTTGATGATGAGCTTAAACTGGACAGAGGGGAAATGTTCGCCGTTATTGAAGGCCGTCTTCAGGTGCGGAACCGCAGCTTGATGAACAAAGAGTGGCCATAGAGTTCAAACTCTGGAATGTGGGAAAAATGATCAGACAGGTGAAGTCGACGGCAGGAAAAAGAATGGAAAGTGTGGAATCAGCATTTGACAGGAACATTCAGCCTTCATAGTCTGTGCTATTTGGTAGGGTGTAAGGAGAACATAATATGGGATTGCCCAACGCGCCATGACGTCGATTCCAAAACCAAGTAAATAATGTAAATCCAACATGTGAGATATATGCTCAAGTCGTCTAGGTTGACATTTGCGTGACTGATGAAGGCAAGCATATGAGTGGACATAAGAGTCTTTGTTGCTGGAAGACAAAGAATCTGATCGTTACAGCTGAATAATACACGCCTGACTGAGGTTTTGCGTAAACAAAACCTGCAAAAATAAGTTACCTTTTACTTTTTGCCTCTTTAAAATTAATATCGGTTCATTGTTCGTCATCTAAAGACATAGCCTTCTGGCAGTAGGCTGCCAGAGAGAATTTACGAAACTGCCGTTTGTTTTCTTTTTCCTCGACGTTTTCTTTTTCCATTACCGAGCCTAGTCTTTTGATATCGCGTTTGTTTTATTACCCAGGATGAACTGTTCTGGTTATTAGGTAAGTTCTTTACACCGGACTTTGCCCTGGGCCTTCAAGGGAAATAAATACAATCAACATCCGGCGAAGACGTAACACGTCAAACAGAGTTTACGTTGACGGAAACTTTACACCCAGGCATCGTTATCTCGAACAGTAGGTAGATTTACTTCCTTTTATTTGTCATAAGTTTGCATGAATATGCTATATCTAACTGTAAATTTTCTTTGTTGCAAGCCGGTTTGAGTTACTGCCTGCAAATGTGCAGTTGCGACCCTAAAACTCGGAAGCCACTGCCGCACTGGCCAAGTGGGGTGTTTATCTTCGGCTCCCTCTCTCTCTCAGTCTCTGTCTCAAGACAGCAACGCTGTTGTAATGATACAGTTCATTTAGTCATAGAAGAGTCCTCGAATCAGTGCTAGGCCATCTTCCAACTTTTAGACCAGAAGAATGTCACGACCACAATTATACCACTGTCAACAGGGCATATCACCAAACAGTGTAGCGAAGAAAAGAATCCTCAAGTTTTGACGTTTGTGTAAGGCTATGTCGAAGGACAGCACCGCACCGATAATGATACAGTTCATTTAGTCATAGACAGGTCATGGACTAGATCAATATTTTGACTAAATCGGTGCTGTTATTAGAGAAAGACGTTTGTAATTCTGAGAGTTTCTGAAACCATTTTCTTAACTTTCTAGACCATGTTCTAGACTAGAAAAATGCAGATATAGATCAAGATCAGTCAGCTGGTTTGTGAGAGGACACTTGCCATCATTACTTTTCCTAACTGGCTCCTCAAGCTAGCTAGACTCTGTGAACTCTGTCAGAGGCTATGGTCCGCTGTGGACCATGTCCAGTGCAGAACAGTAAAACGATTAGACTAATTGTTGGTACAGCCGGCCTTCATGCATTGGCATGACCTAGTCTAGTCCCAGATCGCAAGTCTGGAATTCGTCTACAAATTCTCACTCTAAATAGATCCAGATCTAATACCATCAATAGCTATCTGTGGCACTGCTTAGCGTGTAAGTCAAATCACTAATGTATTCATGTCCAAAACAAGGCTGAACTAGCATGGTATCGGTTTCAGAGGCTACAAATGTGATCCATTTTATTGAACCAATATAAATCACTGAAACAGAATGTAGAAGATTGTGATTTGATGGGGAGGGGGGCAGAAAGGTTGGGGAAATAATTTTTATCAATCAGTACGAAGTTTATTTTGTTTCCAGAAAGAACATTACCTTGTCTTTTTTAATTAATCAAGCTCTCATTTTGAAATTTAGATCTAGTGTGACTCAAAGCGAGGATATACAAAGCATGAAATTCAACATCCAAAGCTGTTGCGAAGATTTTCGTAAGGTTCCCACTTTGTTTTACCATGGATACGCTAAAATCTCTATCTTTTCATCAGATAACCTTTTACACTCCAGTCATTGATCAAAGCCATGTAACTATGCTTGCCTCTGTGGTCTTTGAACCATAAGGACTTGAAATGAAGGGCCAAGTTTTGTTATTTGTCATCTAAGAAAGCCATATTTGGACCAAAAGATGGCACTAGCATGAAAATATGGTCCCAGCTGGTTTTATTAAATGTATAATACCTAAACGGGTACTGATTTTGAAATAAAGCTGATGTTAAGCCTTAATTAAATAAACAGTGAAATTAAAGACATTTTTGTGCTTCTAGTGACAGACATCCACTATTATAATTTAAGACTAGATGAAGAGAGCATTCACAAGGATAAAAAAAAGTAGGATATATAAAACTTAAAAAGCAAATGTCTTGCAACCAATCAAAGTGAGGCTTGTGTCACCAGACTAGGAAGTGAGATAAACAAGCTCTAAAAGTCATCCATTGTCCAATTTTTGATAAAGAATTCAAGAATGAAATAATTTGTGTAAATAAACTATTGATTATATGGGGAAAATTTACTAATTGTAGATAAACTGGAAGCAGAGTAGATGATTTTTATATTTAAAGTGAAAAAATTTTTTCTCCAGCTTCATTCAATTTTGTTGGGACATTTCCGTTGCATTTGAGTGACTGACTGCTATTACAAGCAACTATATCTCAAACCAGAACAGTGCTGGGTCAAAACTTTCTTCACTGAATGAAAGTACACACATTTATTAAATGCCAGTAATTTGATATTGTCAGAAAACGACTTAAGCCTTATTTGGACAGGCTGTAAGACAAATTGTCTTGTAATGTAATGTCAAGATAAGTGACTAGCGGTGCTTTCCTACCATTTTATACCTTCACTGGAAATAAATACTTAGTGTATCCTTTTATACATCAGTTTAGTCTATTTAATTTTACTTGTTCCCCCTTTCCTCTTTGCTCTTTCTATCCTATTGTTCATAAATCAAACAGCTGACTGATTCTTTTGATAATGGTGAGATAAAGATAAGATAAAATCTACCTTCAGTTTACCATAACAAAAAAACAATAATTTTATTCGTGATAATACATACCTAGTATGCAATTATTGATACACTGCTATTAATATTCCATGATAAAGAAGTCAGGACCACACTTCCATTCTAGTGCCAAAATAGTGACATGGCCTAGGATTCCTTATGTCTTTGAGAAGTACAAGGCCTGGGGACATTTGGCCCCATTTGCACTATATATAAATGGGTCTGACAGTATGTTACATATTATTATGATAAAGATATTTGACTTTCAGTGATATCATCTCAAAAGCTTTCTTTGATGGAGAGCAAAATAGATCCTTGTATGCCAGAAAATGGAGATTGGATTTATAAGTGATTAGACATCCATGTCTACAGGGCCATTTCTGAAATTTTCCCACTGGCCTAGTCATATTTTTGGGATAGGAAGGTAATTTTGCCCGCCTCCACTTTTCAGTAAAGAATGATTTATTATTACATTTCAGTATCTGAGAAGGATTTGGTACGTCAACATCCGCGGCAGTAGTATTTCAACTGGATTTGTAGACTTGACTGGTGGTCTTTGCAAGTGACATAGTGCTGCTTTCAGCCAAGTCTGGTTGGCAAGGGCTTCAAAATTGCCAACATGGCATGTGCTCTGCTTTTGAACTTTCTTTTATTTGTATCGGCTCTGATCTACATTTCCAGTACTCCAGTAACAGCAGATAATGCCAGACTGAAGCGTGCAGTTCCACGTGGTCGTGAGCAGGTCGCACCTGCAGACCAACCCAGCGATAAGATGAAATTACCACCCCTACCACAAGATTTACCACTAGGAGATATGAAAGACAATAGTTTGAAGAATGACCTGGGTTCCAGTTTCAAACAACTTGGAAAACTTGACAAGAGCAAGAGAGGAGGGCACAGAATTGCTGATAGCCCTGAGTGCGGTCCAGAAGTGAAGACATTTTGCTCAGAGAGACTCAACAGCAATAATTTTCTGGTGCTAGACTGTCTGCAGGATGATGAAAGGGTAAGTGACATGATCAGATGGCTAAGCAGGGACAATAGGTTGGAAGAAAACCTAAAATCACACCATTTCTAAAGAAAGTGGGCATGAAATCTTGATGTCTTATGACAAAAGAGCTTAAGGTTGGTTTTTCTGCCAAAATGAAAATCACTTCTTTGTATAATTGTGGTCCACATGTCAATACTTATCTCCTGACAAAATATTTGTGTGAATCTGCAGTGCTCTTTACTTAGAAACAGACTCAACAGCAATAATTTTCTGGTACTAGATTGTCTGCAGGATGATGAGAGGGTAAGTGACATGATCAGATGGCTAAGCAGGGACAATAGGTTGGAAGAAAACCTAAAATCACACCATTTCTAGAGAAAGTGGGCATGAAGTCTTGATGTCTCATGACAAAAGAGCATAAAGTAGGACGCGCACATCAAAAATAATTTTCCGTTTTTCCATACTTTTTCTCTCTAAAAATGATCTTTGGTGCCCACTGGGTCAATTTTGTGAAGAAAGAGCATCGTTCTCTTACGTTCGCGTATGGACGCAATTAGGAGAGCTAGAGTTACCGGGTTTGGCCCTTGCGTCCAGAGTTATTCCCCTTCCCCGATCAGCAGAAGCCTGTGGCAAAAACGCTGACGTCACTTACGTTCCAGCAGTTACAGACACCTCTACCTGACAATGTATTATTCAGCTTCTAATTACGGTTCTGGTATAACAAATTTAAACGTAAAGTATGATAGTGTTAGCCAGAAAAAGTATTCTGCATTTTTATTGCCTCGGCATGATTTTGTTTGGCATATGTACTGTTCACAGAGGAATTAAAACATTCATACCAACATGCTATCACCCGTCTGCAGAGCACTGGCTAGACAGCTTGGCCATGTGGCAAGAACGTATTTGACGTAAGCTTATGGCCGCCACATGCGCAGTGGTTGTAACAATTTGGACTTTGGATAATGTAACCCTGTGAGTTGTCTGGGGCCAGCAGAGGCGTTATATCATTATGACAGATACTTGAAAGACTGTTTTATTGGAATAATATGATATCGTATGATTTAATATGGTCTGTAGGATGGTGAAGTCTTCCTTTAATGTTGGTTTTTCTGTCAAAATCACTTCTTTGTATAATTGTGATCTACATGGCAATACTTGTCTCCTGACAAAATATTTTTGTGGATCTGCAATGCCCTTTATTTAAAAACAGAAATTAGACCAGATTTTTGTAGTAGTAAAGAGCTAAGTTCAAACAGAATCAATTTCCTTTTTCTAAAAACAGCTTTGTCAAAGATAAGACTTGTCATGAAACAAACTATGATCATATTGATACTGACTGATTGATTCTGAAAAAAAAACAGTCACATCAGTTGTGGCAAGTGTTGGTAAGCACTGATCTAAAAGGATTTTAGAAGGGTAAATATAAGACAGATATTAGCATGACAAGTGTGTTTATGCACACATGAAAAAAGAAAGAATTCGCACTGTTAAAACAAGTAAGGGCATTATATTGACTGACTGTAACCATTTGCATCGACCCTTTGGAAAGGATTGAGCAGACAGTAGAATGCAAGACGAAACGAACACATGAAATTAAAATGAAGTAGTTCACTGCCAGAATTCTATAGCAAACATAATTGCTATAATAACGGGTTAAGGGACTTCAAAAGTATCAAGTTTTGTTTAAGGTGAGAACTGCTGAACCATACTAATTCTGTTTGTAATAATTCCATCTTTTGTTTCTTTTCAGACGGCGAACAAGTTATCTGAGGAATGTCACCATGTAAGTATGGTATAGTTTGATGTTAGAGGACTTTTACTAAATCAGACTGACCAATCCAGTCTTAAGCAGATCTAATTAAATAAATAGTCTCCAGTTAAAATGAAGGTATTTTGTTTGAGGCTTGGTATTGACATTGAAAGCTGGTCTTTGTAGCCTAATTTCCATCAATAAATATCACTACCTACTGCTGGAGAAAGGGTGAAAAGAAGAAATTTTGAGGAATGTAGTGGTCATTACTGGCATTGGTTTTTGATAGTGTGCCTGTTAATGGAGTGTATGATACGAGAGATTAATGATGTGCAGAAGAGTTGTATTTTTGAGGTAGGAATGCTCAGGGTTGAGTGATCTGATCTGTTGTGGTAATAATGGTGTGAATTTGTATGAGCAGGCAGTGGCCTGGATATTTGAGACTTTTTAACCTCAACCATACCATTTTTGTTATTATTATTTGAAACTGACTATCTCTTCACAGTATCTGTGGCAATACAAGCGAAACCTGACGCAGAACATTAAATTTGACCATGCATCCAGTGAGGCTTGTGAGGCAGATTTAAACATGGTGGGTATTATCCATGTGACATCCAATAAAATAATAGAAAAAGAGTGCCCTGCTGTGCAGAAACAAGGTTATGGCTGGGGGG
>JAWQUT010000013.1:831195-851161 GCA_033807755.1 Ellobium chinense | reverse complement strand
ATTATAATAATACATTATTGTGATCAGACCAATTTAGGAATTTGGTCTCATATTACCATCTTGGCAAGTCAGGGTTGTTATGTTATGCACAACTGGAAATCAGCAAGCAGAACTTTTTTTGGCTGACTAGCAGATATCACAACTTGAAAACTAGGCACCAAGTACCTTTCTTAGTTACAAGCCCCTTTGGCATTGTGTTCGCAGATTTATAATGTATCTCAAGCAGCGGGTTGTAATGTATCTTAAGCAGCGAGTTACAATGTACCTTGAGCAGTGGGTTATAATGTATTTTGAACAGTAGATTTTCTGAGATTTTGTAGCATTATTTCCACTATGCAGCCTTGTTATCTGGCCTTAATTACACTGTGAGTAATGCTAAAAAGAGACAGTTTGGTATAGCATGGGGACATAGGCACTATCCACCTTTGTGGTGTAGCATGGATATGACACTTATCTCAGGTGTAGACAATTGCTTTGTCCTCCATGATGGTGCAGGTGAGAAATTGTCCGCACCTAAGGCAAAGCTTCACATCCATGGTATAACATAGAGACGGATAGCTCTATGACTCTATGCATTACAAGCAACAATTTGTGAATAAGATCAGAGATTTTGGTCTCCAAAATGTGCATTACATGTAGCGTAAAATTTTGGAAAATTAATTTTTTATTTGAAAGACAAAGTGCAGTAACTGGTGTTGAGGTTTTACTAAGTGGAGGGAGTATGTTTGCTTGTAAACCAGTAAAGGTTTTCAGGTTTATAAAAACAGTGTGGTTATAAATCAGTAAAGCATTTAAGTTTATGAAACAGGCTTAGGTTACTAGGGTCATTCAGAACTGGTTAACTATTTTAACTGTACACAGTTTATTGTTCAGGATCTGTGATACAAACATTTACCAATGGGAGAAAACAAATCATTAAATTGTTTGCTGAGATGTGTATCTGCCTGAACAAAAGTTGTTTATATAGGTTGGTATATGAGTGGGGTGTGTGAGTATATGGCTGTGGACAGTGATTATTGTTAGATCATGCACAGGTGACATTCTTGTATTGATGTATTTCTTGCTTTTTAATGGATCAGATTTCCCTTTGTGGACAGATAAAGTTACCTTTAACAGAGAAACTTGGTAAATAATGAAATGTGACACTTTTTACTGTTCTGTTTCAGAGCCCACATTTACAAGGCAAAACGGTGTCATGTCTCAACGAACATAGAAAGGAGCTAGCATCCTCTTGCAAGAAGGCCTTGCTGAAAGTAGCCGAACTGCAGTCAGATGATTATCATCTAGACCGGCCTCTTTACTATGCCTGCAAGAATGACCGTGACATGCTGTGCCCAACTGTGGTGTCAGGAGATGGAGCAGTTTTCAAGTGTCTTTATAAACATCTCGGAGATGAACGTTTGTCCACAGAAGTGTGTTTCATATGCATTTGTCTTTGCTTGTCTTGCAGCCAGTCATTTTAGTATCTTTTTGGCTAAATAAATTTTCTGGTATGATGTAAAACTTAATTTATATATTTTCATTAGGTGAACAAAACTTCAACCTCACAAAATTCTGGCCGTAGATATGGTTGTTTGAAGTGGCAAGGAGTCACCCTATGCAGTGGAAAAACAAGTTCTAAATAATTTGTGATTGAAAAAACAGTTGTATACTCAATAATTCATCAAATGTGCCTCACAAAAACTCAAATTTGTCCACATTAACTGACCATTTGCCATTCTACAACAAATCCTGATGGCCCTAATCATCCTCAGAGTCAGTTTCTCTGTTTCTAGTTTAGCATAAGCCTCACTTTGACTGATTGCAAGTTATAAATATATTTTGATGACGTAATGAATCCAGATGAAGAATATGTTATGTTTCAGAAAATTGAGAAGTGCTCAGCCCTTTATTTACTGATCTAGACACCCTTTGCATCTTTTTCAATACCTTATCAAGGGGCACGGCTGTCAGAATCAACATGGGAGTCACAAAACAAAAATCTAATACTTTTTTTTACTACCTGTATGATCATTATTAACATACTAAAGGAGTATAGCGGGTGATTTGATAAAACTTAGGGAAGGGCAATGGTGGGTGATCTGATAGAAGACGAACATCCCCTGATAGTATCCATTCGACATATGTATGTGAGAAAGTATTTTTATCTAAGTATCGACCAACTTTCTTTCAGTGCCGTGAAAAGTTGGAGTCTAGACAGCAGCTCATAGCTGAGGATGTAAAAGCTGACAAGTCATTTTACGAAGCCTGCAGCTCTGATATTGAAAAGAATAATTGCATCAGGAGGAAAAGTCCTGCAGCTGATAGTGACATAGAGGAAGACTTGAAGAGATCCTCTATACTGCTGTGCTTAGAAAAAGCCCAAAATGATGGTAAATATTGTTGGTACAGGGCTTCGATTTGATCATTTTCACCTCCCATAGGTGTATTTACTTTCTTAATACATCTGTTTATTTTACATTTGTCTTGCTCTCTTGCATTTCCAGCCCATTCTGCAATACAAAAATCTATTACACTTTCCACTATGACTCTATAGAACATGCCTATCAGGGTGTCATCTACATTGAAAGATTTCAATTTCCTAATAGAATACAAACGTTTACTTATTTTTGAGTGAAAGATAGGCAAACTGCCTTTGACAGTGACGATTTGTATGTATTAATTAAGGAGTGTTGTCTGGGCTGATAAAAGTTGTGCTAAGAAGTGATTTTTTTTTGTTTTTGTTTTGAAGCTTATCAAGAAACTTGAAACTTGTTACTCATTCAGCTACTTAGCTAACTGATTGACTCTTTTACTCATCAACTGACAGGTTCTCTATTCACTTGCTCTTGCATGCACCTGTGCACCCTCCCACCATCTTATTGTCACCATCCATTTTTTCGTTTATTCTTATTTATATAGGCAAACAAGTCAAATCAGAATGCTTACAAGAGATGTTTGAGCTTCGCTCAGAGCTCATGCAGGACTACAAAATCAGCCCAGAGCTGGTCAGTGCGTGTGAAAAGGAAATTGACAAACTCTGTGATGGTCTAGAGCCTGGGGGTAACACCATTCAGTGCCTTATGAAGGAAGCTATGGCCAGCAAGAAAGATAAGAACAGTCAGTTCAGTTCAGAGTGCTATGCTGAGGTTGGTTTCTTTGTTCATTTGAAATTCCTTTTGTATCAGTTTGATCTTCTTCTTCTTCTTCCTCTTCTGTATTTCCAGACATGTTGCATTTTGTTGTGATAATCCTGATTTGCTTCGGAAAGTTGGCTTTTTTTTTTTTCAATCTGTTACTGAGTCCCATAGTTTCATCTCAAAGGCTACCTCTTTTGGCCGAATCTCTTTTCTAATGCTGTAAAATGTGATAGGGAGTCTGCTCTTTCCCACATCCATAGAGTGATGAGAAAAGAATCTGATCTGTCAGTCTTGTGGAGGTGGGCCTTTAAGGTGCAGTACCCTGTTCTAAGCCAGATGATTTTCCTTTGCCTGTCTCTGAATAACTTGTGTACGTGGTTCAGAGATCTGTCATAGCCCCCATGGCTGCCTTAACTTGTTTCAAAAAACATGTAATTTCTTGGTAGCTGGTAACATTGTCAAAGTGATCACCCAGGCTACCCTGCTTCGCTAGTTCATCTGCCTTCTCATTGCCAGGTATTCTGCAGTGGGGTGGGATCTCAATATATATAAATGCACTCAAAACATTGTGTCTCTGGTGATCTGTAGTGCCATCAGAAATTAGATCAAATGGAATTCCACTATCATGTTGTTTAAAATTATAGGCAAGATCTTATGACAATACTGGAATTCCAGTATGAGCCAAGAAAATTAGGAATGAGAAAACAATTTTGTGAGGAATTATGATTCTTCATGCCAGTAAAATATTGTACAAAATCTTATTTTTCCCCGGTGTCATTCATCTGGAATATGATGTTTTCCATGACAACACAAATAATTCATTAATAAAATCCATTACCTGTAGCAAGTTATAATCCAAAACATTCTACAAATCCCGTGATGATAGGTGGCTTTGATTAGTCCTCTGGATATTGTAAACTATACTTAATATGAAACAGTTTAGGGGGTTCCATGAATTTCATAAGAAGCATTGTTAGGGTGTTTTTATAATGATTAGTTTCATACAGTAATTTGTGATATAAAAACATTATGGCAATAAATTGAAGTTTTTCAAGAAAACAGTTTTATTTACAAGGCATGTGCCTTATCGTTCAGTTGGTTTTCAACTTTGCTCTTAATCTAGATAAGACGGCTGCTTGGCATAGCCAACCCAGGTGAGAATATTCGCCTTGATCGTCCACTACAGAGGGCATGTGGAGATGTGGTCCATCAGGCCTGTGCAGATTTCCAATCTGGTCACGGAGAGTGAGTATTATTCATTGCACATATTCAGTTATCAGAACCAGTACAATGGATAGTTTCCTTTCTTTCAGTAATTCAAGCTCTTTGCTGAAGTATTTGAAGTTCAATTGTATGTTAGCTGAGTTACCTCATTTTCTATCCACTATCCCATACAAAGCATGTAGCCCTTGCTTTTAATATTCATTGTATCTATGTTGATTTTTTTTGTCCAGGTAATAATAACAGTAATGCAGTGTATCCAGGCTGATGCTCACTCATGCAACTTCACACTATTATTAACCCGGCAAGTCATGTCATTCTAGAATGTTCTCAACTCCTTGGGCATATACAGTGCAACTGTCATCTACAGGCACTAATCACTAGCACTCTTGACAAAAACCTTCACCTCCTTTAGCCAGATGCCCTTTTTACGGGTAGATGAACTGAGGGAAATGTGAGTGAATTCCTTTCCTAAGTCTGCTCCTTCTGACACCCACACAATGATGAGAGTGGAGTGCTGGATTGTTAAATATTGTTAAATACCTCTTTTCTTGTTTTCTTTTCTTTATCAGCATCATCAACTGTCTGCTGGAGAATCTGGACCATGAAGACATGACGGACGAGTGTGAAGAGCATCTCCTGGTTTTTCAGTACTTTGCTGTGAGAGATTTCAGGTTGGTCTGGTTTCTTGGTTAGTTTTTACTTGGCTGCTGGGTTGATGAATGGCTCTTTTGGAAATGAAACATTCTTGCAGTTCTAGAGACTTTATATCCACATCAGAATAGTGGGATGTACGGTCTTGTAAAACAAAAACTTCAGAATTGCTTGACTGTGTTCTTTTGTAGCCATCCAAGATTAGATCTGTTCACCATGCCTATCAGCATCTAGCCGCAGACTCTTCTGGGAAGACACAGCTTCATTTATGTTGGCTGGTAAAGAGACAGGCTACCCATACATTGTAGATTATAGTGCATTACTGTGGTGTGCACTGTCCTGTTTTGTTTACCACAGGGAAAATTTATATCAAAATACAGTTGTTTCTTTACCACCAGATTTTACACATTAAAGGACACATTAATACACATGATGACAGAAGGATTTGTGTCTCTACAGTTACGGTAAATGGCCGTCTCTTAAAAAGATATAATAAGAATTAAACTCTGACAAATAAAATGTCCCTGACACTATGTACATGAATGTGTCTTGCATACTTTGTGGAATCTAGTGGTGAAGAAACAACCATGTTCTGAGATAAAGTTTTCATAAGATCATCACCCACAGATAGGAAAAAGGCATTACGTAGCATTTATATGCAGGTTGATGGTTCCAACCAAAATTGACCTACAACAGTTTCATAGTTAACATGTTCAAAAATACTATGCCAAACCCATGGTCTGTTCTTATATTGCAGATTGTGCGAGTATAATTGAAATGTAATTTTTCTCAATCATTTTCAGACTGGACTTTCATCTGTTTAAGCAGTGTCGCCGTGATGCTGCCAAGCTTTGTAATTCTGATGGCTTCAATGATCCAGCTACCTTTGAACCAGAGGAAGGACCTCTCATCTTCTCATGCCTGCACCGTCACTGGCGCTCAGAGGATCCCAAAGACACAAAAGTATTTTTTTCTTTACTGTTTGTAGTTGACTCCTCTATACTGCAGTCCATTTAATCAGAACTTTCATTTAATCACAGCATTATCTTTGTTTGTCATTAGAAATAATGTATTTCCTCATCAAATTACTGGATAATGGCAACCTTGTTTAATCACTACTTCTTTGGATGCTCTCAAGATGTTGCAACTATGTGTTGACTTTTGCATAGCAGTCTCCAAACTGTGGAAAGAACTATGCTAGGAGAGATCTAAATGCCAGAGCATCATGAGTAAGACAGTGTGAACCACTTTGTAGCCCTTCTGGCAAGTACACATAAGAAATTCATGTTTCAGTTTCTTTTGGCTTGGATAGATAGGAAACTCTCCACCAAGGAGAGGGACGCAGCAGAAAATCTTTTAAGGAATAACCCCTCCCATGTTAAACCATTCATTATGCTTGTCCTTTTTCTTAGTCGGAAAATCTCCCAGAAAACAGGAGAAAGTTGGGTTGTTTTTTTCACACACATCTTCCCTTAAACACACCTTTGCGTACTGAGTACTTTTCCACACTTACACAGGGACATCATTAAACAGAGTTTGTTGTGTTATCTTTCAGCCCTCCCGGCCATGTATTCATGAAATGAAACGTGTTATGAGAGAGCGATCGATGAGAATCAACCTGATGCCAGAGGTGGAAGAGGCATGTATGGTAGATCTTGCAGAACTTTGTTCAAGTGATGATGAGCACACAGAAGAAGGAGGGGTAAGTACATTAATAATAATAATGATAATAATAAGAATAATAATAGAATGCTGTTTAAAAGTCTTGTATCCAGGCAGATGCCTCCCCCCGACTTCAGGCTGTTATTACCCCAGCTGGGCAAAATTGTTCATGGACTTTCTCAACTCCCAAGGGAGTATACATTGTCGCTGCCATTTGAAAATGCTGATCACTAGCATTTTGACACTATCTTTTATATTGTAAGACTCAGATGTGAGATTTTGCCAAACCTTGAGTCCCTCTAATGTTACAGAATATTTCCTTGCAGTATGATGATATATCTCATCCTCTGAATCTTCCTTACTTCTCTCTCTCTGACTCTCCTTCTCTGATCAATTTCTCTGTCATGTTGTGTGTGTCTCTCTCTCTCTCTTTCTTTCTCTCTCTCTCTCTCTCTCTCTCTCTTTCTCTCTCTCTCTCTCTCTCTCTCTCTCTCTCTTTGTCTCTCTCTCCTCTCTGCATGATCAAAGTGAATTCATCTTGAAGCCAATTAAGTGAGGTTAAATTGGTTTTTCACTGTATATGATCATTGGTATTATATGAAAGCTTATTTTGTGTAATCTTATCCGATGAAATTATTATTCAGCTAGGTTCTTCCAGCCAGAGATAGAATTCTTTAAAACAGCAAGAGTTAGCCCTATGCAGTGAAAATTCAAAAAAAAATTGTGATTATTGAACAGATTATGTGTCCTACATTGCTACCTTTTATCTATAATAATATCAGTGCACAACAAAAACTCTAGAATAAGACGGCCCTTGTGATTGTCCAGGCCTGATAGTTCGATTCTTAGTCTGGTAACACAAATGGCGTGTGGACTAGTTACAAGAGATGATGACTTATTCGTCATCCTTTCTCTTTCTCTCTACGTTATCTGAGTGAACTTGGGCTGGCTCAGCATAATATGAATCTCAGTTTAGCCTAAATAGTAGGGAGTACAATAGAACACACCTAAAACAAAACACACTTACAGCAGAATGATAAGTGTAAAGAACATTTTCATTTGCCCAGATTTATATTGAAAAGTGACAGGGTGATGAATATGAAGTACTTCTTCTGAAAAAGTAGATTTTTTTTTGCACAAGCTTGTTCTTTAAATATCATTGTTTTACTGTAATTAAGACCTTAAACTGTTATGGTATTGATTCCATGTCTTGAATATTTAAATACTTTGATAACTGTCAAAGTTTCAGGTACAGGTCAGTATGAATATTTGGTCAACTGTAGTATTGTCTGATAGTATTGTCTTCCCACTTTTCTGCTTTCATCACTAACAGGAGATGGAGTGTCTCCAAATGAACTTGGATGGAATAACATCAGAGGCATGCAAGACGATAGTGACCAACTTCACAGTTGAGGAATCAGAGGACATAGAGATAGACAGGGCGCTAATGAAGGCATGCACACCCATGATCAAAAGATTCTGCAAGGTAAGAGATTATTAAGGGCGCCTTTGGCAAGAAATTGTAGATGTGAGGTGGAGGGGGGGGGGAGAGGAGTGAGAGATGAGTAGAAAGTGCGATGTGAGAGATTGAGTGATAACAGTAATGTTACGATTTGTGTGTTAGTTCTCAAAAATCTGGGTGTCGGCTAGATGAGAAAATGATAGAGGAGTGGAAATGGTGTACATGAGGAACATGTATGGGTATTTGCAGTGTGTTGTAATTATATAATATTGTATTGTATTGTATGATATTTGAACTTAAAGTAAGTAGACTAAGTACTCTGAAGGCTGTCCCCAGTGACTTCAACCATACAAATCATGTTGTCATCAAAAGGACAAGAGTCTTTGGCTGTGCTTGCTATGGCATGAGCTCTGACCATGATTTTTATTCTTAACCTATCCTTTAAAGTTGCTGTGCGTTGTCGTTATCAGTAAACACTTCAAGAGCTTCATCATATCATTGTCATTAAATTCCCTGGTTTGTTTTTTTTTCTTCGCCACATATGTCATTATATTCCATGTTTATTTTTTTTTTTGCACTGCATATGACCTAGGATGCTATGATAGAAAAAATATTATCACAAACTTAAGGCACAGAAAGACTGTTGCTATTAACGTTTAATTCAGCGGAAATCGAATGATAAATAGTTTTTGCGCACGTTCAAAGTGTGTTATGTACCTCTCGCTAAGATTTCATTTTAAGTAGTGTTATCAAGCTGTGAATGTGAAAGGATTAAGAATTAATACTGTCTGTGGTTAAGATGTCCTTAAAATTTTGTCCCAGTATTTTGCTCTCTACATGTTGTTTTTTTTTTGCACAATCCATCTGCTATTTAGGATGTCTGCCACTGTAAGTTTCTCAGTTGCAGGTGTGGTACATGTCATTGCAGTTGCACTTCCACCATGTTTCTACAGATTCCTTGTCAGAATCAGTCTAAGAAGATCATAAGTAGGCTGTTAACCAATGATGTTGCAGGAGCCACATTGTAAAGGCCTCTTGGAGCCATTTAATAAAACTTTCTCCTCGAACCACAGGAACATTCTGAAATGGCCAAGGCTAGTCCGCAGGTCTGGTGCCACCACTGTGCTCAGATTATATGCTGTTGACAGTGAGCTTCTTCATTTAGATTTTTGACAATTTTAATTTGGATGAAGAGGGGTTAAAAATATGGCTTTCTTTTGCAGGTCACAGGCCCACACAAATGAAATGTGCAGAAACTATTGGGAAACACTGTCTGCCACAATTATTTTTTTACAAATTCAGGACTGAGTTTCACCACTTCTATGGCGTGGTTTCATGTTAATCGATTATTTCTATACAGACTCTCCAGAGGACATATTTTGTACTCTACTGTTATTTACTCTGATAGTCCAAATTTTTTTTATCAACTAGACTCCTGCAACCATAACAGCACAACACTGTATATCAAGGTGGCCGCTTGTAATGCAGAATCATATCTTTCTACATGATAGATCTCACATTCAAGTCTGAAAGTGAATTTTCTTGTACACAGTAAAAAAAATATGGCATGAATGAAACTATTTTTATTTAAAGCTCCCAAATGATTTGAAATTAAGAGTACAACTTTTATTATTTTTAATTTCCTCTATCCTGTTTCAGGACCTTCTTGACAGTGATTCCATGCCTGATGAAGTCTTGGACTGCCTTATTGAACATAAGAATCAGAATGATATGAATGAGAAGTGTGCAGCAGGCATAGAACATCATCAGATTGTAAGTAAAAGTGAAGCAACCTTTGCCATCATCAGCACATATCACTGGTGCTATGGAAAAGTCCAGACAAATTGGAATTATACTTTGTATGTGGACTTCAAGAGTCATCCATTACACAGAGGATGCGTTTATTTTGCAAATATGGAAACAGTGTGTTTAAAATTCATTGTTATCTTACTAAATTTCAGATTGGCCAGTTGATGGTCACCCTATGCAGCGTTATATTTGGGACATAAGAAAGGGGGGTCACATTAGGCAGGAGTTCGTGATGTGGAGATTAAATATACAAGAAACATGTTCGGCCAAGTTAGGCATAAACTCACTCATTATTGTAGGAATTCATCTTTGGGCTATGCAACAAGTAACATTTTCATTTTTCTGTCCACTTTTGTAAATTTTAAGCAAACCAGCTTGATCAGCTATTGAATGGTTTGGAATCTTCATCAAGAAAGTGACGCACTATCATTCAAACTTTTCCTGTTAACAAATTTATATGATATGACACTCCTGGAAATATGCTTGATATAATAGAGTTACTTCCAGCAAAGGGAATGCAGACTTTATTTGACGCATGATGAAGGAAATTAACATTCTGAAAATTTTGTCCTTAAGTTATACATTATCAACATCTAAGAAGACTGTCGTATGTCATAATGTCATATAATGTAGTGATTTTGACATACATGCTAGTAGTCTTTTCGGTGATGACCTACATATAAATAAATCATTTCTGTATAAATGTTACATTTCATTGTACATGTGGAAAGAATATTCTTTATAATGTAGGAAACTGTCTTTTTAATTTGAACATGTTCTTTTTGTCTTCACTAGATATCACTGAAGGACTTCAGATTTAATCATAAATTCCGTGAAGCTTGTCAAAATTCTGTGGCAAAGTTCTGCAAAAATAAAAGAACCAAGTAAGTATGACTTAATGAACTGAATAAATCGTGCTAAGTGAATAAATATTTTGGCATTGTAATTGTATCCTTTTGTATAAAATAGTAGATATAAAACAAAATAAGAAAACTTAAACTTCTTTTAAATTTACAAAAATTTATGAAAGGAAATGATCAGCTGTGGTTAATCACAACTTCTGAACAGTCACAACAGGGGGCAGGGAAGACTTATCTAGGACTACCAAGTCAAGTTAACATGAGGATTTTGTTTCAGTAGAAGGAACTTTACGGTGGAACAAAAAGGGAAGGGAAATAGTTGTCCCCTTAGTGGTTGTTCCCTCATTTGAAGTGCAAACTTATTATGATAGGAGATGGTCACATAAGAGGATGAGGTTTACAGCTTCTGGCATTCAAGCTGAATTTACAGAGGGGCCATATGATCTTAAATGTCATATACTTGATAGCAAAAGCCACATAATCTTTTTAATACAATGCTCAGGTCCTGAATTGCAGATTTACTGTATTGGTTTCACCCATGAAACTGAACATCTCACAAGCTTGCAACTTTAGTCTGCTTCCCCTGAAGTCAAAGAAAATCAGATCTCAGTGTGTTTTTTATTGTGGTAAGACACCTTGCAGAATGGGCATAAATTGAAGTTAGTTGCATAGCTTGTTTTTATTGCTGTTATTGAGAAGGGACCTCTTGCAAACTTCATGAACTGAACTTCAGTATACATAGTTTTTTTGGGTTTTTTTTTATTTCAACAGATTTGATGTGGTTGCTTGTTTGAGTGAGCATGTTAGAAATGACACTCTCATGGACAAACCACAAAGTATAGAAGAGAAGTGCCAACGACAGCTCAAGTTTGAATTGTTGCAGAGGGTAAGCTGCTGAATTTAGCCATTTCATCCTAGTGGAGCCACCCCATACACACTGTGGGTCCATGATTTGAGAAGAGACTGCTCAAAATCTCATTTCTGTGTCATTTTTCTGGCATATGTGATACATTGTGGCACATAAATAACACACACTTCTTGAGATGAATTTGTTACTTTAAACAAAAATATATTTACTTTTACTGACAAACTATACTTTCTTAAAGAAATCCTGAGGTTTGAATTCTTACTTCAACTTTACATCACGACCATTACTTATTTAAGGTGGCCCTTTGGCATTCAAGATTGTGAAGTTTTTACAAGGTCTTGTCTATTATTTTTACTCATATAGTAAAAATGCAGTATAGAACTCTGCTCCAGAATTTCTGATGTATCAGGCAGTGAAAAAATTAAGCTCCAGCTGGCTAATCAGTGTTTATGGACTTGAGGTGTTGTCCATTTCCTGAAATTGTTGCTTAATTAAGAAGCTCAGTGATATTTTATGCATTTTCTTTGTTTGCTCTTTCCAGGGTGAATCTATTGCTCTTGACCCAGACCTCCAGAGAAATTGTGAAAAGGACATCCCAAAATTCTGTGGGAACAAGAGAAATGGAGAGGGAGAGGTAATTTTTGCATATGTTATTAGATTTTTTGTTAACTTACTAAAGAGTGGATACAGAAGAAAGGTGGTCATAGCATTCAGTATTTCCAGAGCATGCTCAAGAAGATATAGCACGCCTACCTCTGAATAGACTGGATCCAGCGCCCCAAGTTCTCCTAGTTTATGGGCCTAACATGAATTCACTGCTATGGCAGTGCAGGTCTCAGTGAAAATGAGAGGGTTGACTCATTGGCAGGAGGAGCCATGATTGATGGTCAGGGTAAACTGGACAGAGGGGGAAGTGCCACCAATAATGACCATCTCCTGAGGTGAGCAATTGCAGCTTGTTGAATGAGGAATGGCTAGATCCAAATTCTGGATGGTGGAAAAAGGATCTGGCAGCAAAAAAAAATGGAGAGTGTGGAATCAGCCAGTGATGGGAATAGTAGCCTTCATACACTGCACTATCCGCTTGGGATGAGGGAGTATACATGGGGTTTCCCAGAGTGCCAAGACGTCGATCCTGAAACCAAGTAACCAAGAGTGAACAGTTTTTAAATGGCATGGGTCAGCATACAATAATTATGCAGATTTCAAGGATAGTCAATGGCACAAAACATGAAAGAGTTGAAGTGACATGTTATTACAGTTGGTACCCAGAGGTGGTTAAGGAAGATTGTGCCATAGCATGATGTTAGTTCTCGGCAGGAGTGCGATAGAGGACCTGTATACACATTCTCAGTCTTCAGTGAGATGATATTCTCCTGGAGCTTTGCTTTGATTACAGCTGATGAATTAATTTTTTTGTAAATTTCTTACAGTGAGGAGAGATAGGCGTGAGATGTTTCTAGTGAAGTGGGAGAGGGATGTAATTCTTTAAGGATGATGAGCACTAATTTTTCATTTTGTTGTTGTTTTTTGTAGTTTGGATGAAATTTGCTTTAATATATTTTTTTCAGAATGGACCTTATATTTGGAGGTAAAAGGGGAAAAGGGGGAGGAGTGGGGAAATATATATATAATTACGTTGATTGGAAAGTAGCAGAAAAGTATCCTGTAATTCTGTAAATGATGTATACTGCCGTTGTTTTATTCAGTGCCTTTTGCATGGATGATGGAGCCTGTTTTCTTTCATTTAACTGCATCATACATCCTCACATTGTGTTTCAGGTGGTGGAGTGCTTGAGATCTCATCAGAAGAAATTGAGCAATAATTGCCACAGACTCTTGTTTCAGAGAGAGGTTGGTGCAGGGTAGATTATCATTTTATATGTAAACTACATGGGAAAAGTGATATTTTCATAAGGTGATGAAATCTGAAGTTTTCTTTTTTTTCAGTGCAGTCACAGAATATTGCAGTCCTAGCACACTTTCAGATTTAATCAGAATCATACAGATTTTTTTTCTGAAATTTCAGCTTTTTTCAGGTTTAACATTGCCCAATTTAGATTTTTTGTAAATTTAGTTTTTGCCAGAATCTAAAATTTCCAAGACATTTTAACAAAATGCCTGCAAAAATTGGAAATTTGATGTCATAGGCTCTAAAAGACCTTAACCCTCTAAGGCGACAGGCTACGTTTGTACACAATTAATAAATGATTTATGTTGAATCGAAAAGTAATGACATGGAATATTTTATCCACTTGAAACTATGTTGTGACATCTGTCATATATATGACGGGCTCTGTCTCAAGATATTCCGGATTCATTTGAGAAATATGGTACAATTGTTTTCAAGAAGGAGGAGTCCTTTTAGAATTATAAAGACAAAATTGCCTTAAAATCGAAATTACAGTTTTCTGGTTAATGAAGAACATTTGCTGACCAACAACTCGTTACCATTGTTAATAATCAGTAGATTATAGTCTTTGTCATGTCAAAGAGGAATTGAGTAAATGTTAATGTTTTAGTTAAAGTGCGCTTACTTTCCAAAAAAAAACAAACAACAATCCATAAGTCCTAAAAGCCTTCCTAATTTTTTTTTACAGAGTTTGTTTTCTGTCAGCTTTCATCATGTGTGTTATATGAAAATGAATGTTAACAACATCTCCACTACTGTTCACAGAGAGATGATGCCATATTTGGTGACTACACTGTCCTTCACGTATGCAAGAAGATGATTAAGGTAAGTCAAGTGACAAATCTCCTTTATGGTACATCCCTTCTCATCATAGCCAGCTTTCAAGCCCTAAATATGGAACATATGAGTTCAGTTTTAATTCTGATACTTATCCAGGCTAGACATTTTGATACATGTCAGTCCCCTTGATATCTTGCAGTATTCTGATGTCTGTGGTTGGGTTGATGCTGATGATTGGAATATGCTCAAATTTCAGTTCAGTGCCTCCAATACCAGTTGATATGATACGAGGTCTTTGTAGGCTCTTTGATAATGCATCTTATGAGTTGTTCCTGAGGGTTGGATGCTGATCAAACTTTCTCTTAATGCTTATGATACTAGGTCATTGTAGCCACATTAGGTAAGGCAAGAAGTGAAAGGTGATAATTTCAAACCCTGTTTGGGTTAGGCAAAATGTCAGCACTTATATCAGAAAAATTGAAATGATATCAAAGTTCCAAAGATTGAGTTTCAAAACTGACTCAGAGTGATTAAGTATCAAGAGTGATGCTATTCAGAAATGAAACAACTCACCACTCCAGCACCATAATTACAGCTTTTAAGCTTACATGCTGCATGTCATTTCTCATTCATTCAGGAATACTGTGCCATTGATGCCACCGAGGCAGATATCATGACCTGCCTGCTAGAAAATAAAAACAAAAACGACTTTGATAGCAGGTGTCGGCAGGTGATACAGCGTCGCCAGATTGAGCAGGCTCAGGGTGAGGAAATGAGACTTATCATCATATCCATTCCACATTCACCTAAATCTTGTTTTTTTGGGTTGTTTTTTTTTTTNGGGGGGGGGTTGCTTTGAATTGTTTTTACTACTTTGAGCCTCCATTCTTCTTTTTAGCTATTAACAGGGAAGTAAAATTTTGCTTTGACACTGTATTTGCAGTTTTCAGAGCTAACCCACATCTTACTCATTATTTGCCTTGGGCAGTGAGTGCAGAGTGCTAGATTTCTCAAAACCTCAGAAAGTGACTCAGGTAGATGTGGAAGGAGCATGACGTTTTGTCATTAAAGTGGGAACTGAGATAATAAGCTCCGAAGATAATTGGGGCCATTTGATATCAATTTTTTATTTGTAACAGAAATTGAGAGTAAAATTATTTCTGCACACAAGACTATTAATTTTATGGGTAAATGGTGAGTAATTGTTGGTAAAATTGTCTGTGTATGGCAAATAAGATGACATCTATAGTGAAAAAAATGTTTTTCAATTGTAATTTTTCTCAAATTTAATTTACAAAATTTTGAAACAGTACAATGATTTAGTTCTGTGATATCACCCAATGGCATGTACCACAGTGTAAATGGCTTGTGTGAATGTGTGTTTGCACATGTGTGTGTGTGCGCGCACGTGCACGTGTGGATGATTCTGTGTCATTGAGTGTATCGGTATATGTGTACATGTGTGAAAGAGATATTTGTGTAACAGAACAATGACCGAAATCAAGCAAAATTGGATCACAGTGATTTAGGGCTGAGAACATCATCATATGCATGAGGTGTTTTGACTTCTGTATACGTGTTCTTTAAGATTTATGGATATGTGATGTGCTGAAATGACCTGGAAAAGGCCTACAAATAAACAAATCTTGAAATCTTGGTATGAGTGAATTTTAGCATTTAAACTCAAAATGAAAAACTTAGCAGTTGGCTATGGAAGATAACACAGGAAACTGTTTGTCTTGGTTAACAAATACTACCCGTCCAGAATACTCCCGCAAGGTGTTCTCAGATTATCCAGTTAGTACACTCACTCCAGTTTGATTATTATAATGAAGCGTACGATACTGATTGAAATTAAATATAATCCTGCCTATTTCAAAACTTTTTGAAAAATATGTAATGGATCTAATATAAAAAAAAGGGGTCAAGGTTTCATGGTTGAACATTTTCTCAAGACTGACTACTGAAACAAAGAGACATACAAAGAAAAGAGAGTGAATCAGAGTCTGAGGGCCAGAAATAGAAACAGAAATAGGATAATGATAATAATGTTATTTTTCAGATTACCGCTTAGATCCTCACTTACAGAAGGCCTGTAGGATGGACATTCCAAAGTTCTGTTCAGATGAACTGGCCATGACAAATGATGCAGGGGAGTTGGAGGGGAGAGTTATTGACTGTTTAAAGAAAAAATATATGACCAAAACCAAGGTGAGTACCACAAAGGACCAGTGTAACTTTTATGTTTCTTGCTTTAACAAAATGCATGGTGTTAATTGTTTGCTATATTGGTTTAGATGCAACCTACAGAGCAGATAAAGGTGTGGCATATTGAAGCATGATGACATTATTAGTAGCAGTGAGACACTGTTGTGAAGGGTATGATATTTAATAAAAAGGAGAAGTATATTGAATAATTGATTCCTTTAACTCATTCCATGCCAGTACATTTTCCATGTTTTTGCCAGGCCACTATTTTCTAAAAGTACTATTTCTTACTACAAAGGAAAATCACATCCAACAACTCAAAACTAACACCGATTTCATGAACGGAAGTTTAGGAAGAGTTGTCGTTACTTATAAGTACTAAAAAGTTTCAAACCAGACCTGTAGTAGCAAAACAAAAGAAGGTTTTGATATCGACGATACATCGTCGATTGGCGCAGCCACGGCAACTTATATCGACGATATATCGTCGATTGGCATGGAATGAGTTAAGTCTTTCTGACAGTAGTCAGGCACTGATGTGTTAAGTGCATGCTTTGAAGCCTTGAAAATATGATATTTAGTGTTACACAGTTGAACCTCAATACTAAGTATTCATTCCTTACTCATGGATATTATGTTTTTAAGTATAACTTCTACAGGCATGGATTTATTAATTTTATCATTTCATTATTCGGCTGGATCTTAATATTAAGTATGCCTCAGTAATAAGTATACTTTTGCCATGTGCCAAGGGAATACCTTGTATGATGGTTCTGCTGTATTCTTGACAAGTTTTCTTCCCTTTGCAGTTGTGATTTCAAGATTAACTTTTTCGCTATGTTAGTTTTTCATGAGCTTATTAGCCTGTACGTAGGAATGGTTCATTATCGAGAAAATAAGATCAATGGGTACCCAGGTAGCGAAGGTCCACCAGCAGCAGATCAGTTAAAGTGTTGTTGTTAGCAGTGGCCTCCCAGAAGTCGGTCACACAGTAAACACAAAAGGGAGCTGAACAAATCCATCAAATGATGACAGACTATTATATAAGAATTTATTTATTTAAACACATCCACCAAAATTGTGAAACTTATAGTAAATATTCCTCAGCACAATTACTGGACGCAAAAAGGCAGCGGACCAATCTGAACCACAGAAAAAAAAGATCAATGGGTATATTAGAAAAAACACAGTAATGCTACTTCTAGAACATACCTCTATGTCAATACATGGGGAGGGGGTTAAGGAAGAACGCTAAAATGGGAGTTTTGTTTCTTTTCAACCAGATTTTGACAAAAGACTGTGAACATGAGATCCAGTCCCGAATCAAGGAGGCGGCCTTAGACATCAATCTCAGTCCCGTTATAATCAAGACCTGCAAGACTGATGTAAGTTGGGGACTTTGTTTGTTTGTATTTTGGTCATTCATTTATTTACCTTTTACATGTGTTCCAGCATATCTGCAGCAACAACATGGCTTTCTTTTTTGTACGGCTATACAGAACATCACTTGTTAAAGCAGATGTTGGAAATAGGTGCATATAAAGGGAAAGGCAAAAGTTGCAGGCTTGCAGGAAGCACAAGAAGGATCCACAATCAAATAACAACAGGAACAATCAGTAAATTGATTTTGTGCTGGGTTTTGAAACAGGTCATAGAGTATGTAATGAGCTATCCACAGTGCATTGATGTTGTTTCCAGAAACAAATAACAAGTATGGAAATACTCTAGATTCACTCTTGTTCAGGCAGTTCTTTTACCTTTCTAAGTAACCAGTGTTGATGGTATGTTTTTAGCCCTCTGAAGCCTGTTTTAATTATCCTATTTGTAAAACTTTGACCCACAGATCAAACAGTTGTGTGTGGAAGAAATAGCCAATATTCGACAGATGGATATAAAGGATGAGGATGCGGAGGATCCAAGCTACAAGTCCTTTGGCACCGGAGCCATTGTTGAGTGCTTGAAGAAAAACCTGCGCATGATTAAGGATCAACAGTGTAAAAAGGTAAGAACTAGCTGATATAAGGATGGCACTTTTTGCAAATTAAAAACCTAACACAGATTTACCGTGTGATCTGAGTATGGAGTGTGTATTACCTAACTATGATTAAGACTGTAACCAATACCTTCATGGCGCCTGTGACGTGATAACAGGCATCGAGGATCAACAGACCCCCAAAATAAGGCGCAGAAAATGGGATAAAGAGAATTAAGAAACCTGACACAAAGAATGAATGAGCAAGGAGTGCATTACCTATGTAATTTGTAACTAGCACCCTGGCAGCCCCTGCAAATCAGCCAGAGTAGGAAAAAATGAGATCAGTAGAAGAGATAAGAAGGTGGAGGCCACTAAACAATGATTTGCGGAGGGCAGATAGATGAATATTTATAGTCCTTACTATCTTTATTGAACATACCACTGGCAGTATGTTAACCTCCCATTCACCACCCCCTTCTCACTTATTATGATATGGTTTTGATGTCAGTTACTGTAACAGTGTGTCACTGACTTCAGCAGGAATGCATGATGCATCCCTTCCATGTGTCACACCCGTTCTTTTGAACACCCCTTTCTCCCTCCAGTTTTCCCTAACACATTGAAATTTTTAATTTCTCTTTTTGATTGTGTCATTTTTTAAAATTTGGAAAAAAGAAAGAAAAAAAAAGACTACTGTTTACCACACAGGCAAGATGGCAAACACATTTTGAGAATGAGATAGAGTATCTACTCTGACAGATACTTTAAGAATAGATGTGCATTTAACTGAAGTTTAGATTAATCAAGGCTATTTTACTTTCAACAGGAAGTAGCGCAGATGATAGCAGAAAGCAGAGTGGATGTACACGTAGACCCCATACTCCATACAACGTGTATGAAGGATATAATGACCCAGTGTAAACATGCTCCTGAGGGCCAAGGAAGACGTAAGTCACTTCTCTTAACCCATATGTCGTTATGTATGCCAGACATCCTGGTGTTTTAAAGACCTCATACTCCTGGAATATACTTGAAATGCAAGGACATCTGATCCAGGACATGCAATCAGGGTTAGAGGATATTAAGGTTCTCTTTAGAAGTATGGTGTCCACCAGCCTTCAGGCTGTTTGACGCAGGATATGACAATAAAATCATCTTTAGATGTAAATCTGTGGTGTCTGTCAGAACTCAGGACATATGGATAGAAATAGTGGAAATGCATGGGCATTTGTGAAGACATGCATGCACATTTTTTTTGTTTGTTTTTATAATAATAACAATAATAATATGTTACATTTCTATAGCGCTCATTCCAATGGCAGGCTCTGAGCGCATATAACATTGACAGATCTACAAATTAATTTATTTTCTCAACAGTCACCCTTGTAGTCATCTCTCTCTCTCTCTCTCTCTCTCTCTCTCTCTCTCTCTCTCTC
>JAWQUT010000013.1:815397-831176 GCA_033807755.1 Ellobium chinense | reverse complement strand
CTCCCTCCCTCTCTCTCTCTCTCTCTCTCTCTCTCTCTCTCTCTCTCTCTCTTTCTTTCTCTCTCTCTCTCTCTCTCTTTCTCTCTTAAAATTGTGGAAAGATTGGCAATGACATAATTGAGGAATACAAGGAACTTCAAAGAAAATCAAGATAAAAAAACATTTTCAATTGCTTTGGGGTCCTACAGACCCATGACATACTGCAAAGATTTAAGTTGTTTGAAAATTCTCAGAAGTACGAGAATGTTGCTATTCATTAAGTTAATATTAGTTAAGTACCTCTAAACTGGTTGCAAATTGTTTTAGCTTCACATAATAGAAACCAGATGACAGGAAATTCATATGCACGTCATGGCTGCACTTTCCATTTTGCCAGATTGTCCAGTTTCACATCAACTCACCTGGAACGGATTTCTGTGCTCACTACAGATATTAACGCTCCACTGCCATTAAGGTTTTGTCCTAAGTAAGTGCGTGGGACATAAAGCCGTTAAGTCAATATGAACTAAAGTCGCATCATGGAACACAATGGTTCCTATCTACACCTGCTGGTTCCTAGAAGAAAATGTCCCACCCAACCTGCTCATGAATATTCCATGAGAAAGGTCTGTGCTTTCTAATTTTTTATCTAGTTTATTGCATTGCTCTTTTTACAGAAATGGCATGCCTCCTGGATCTCCTAGACAATGATCCTCACGCACTCTCTCCAGCCTGTTTAGGAATGCTGACGCGCAGGAAAGAGTTGTGGGAATATGCAGCAGTGGTGGGTATCATAGCTTAAGTTACACAGAAACACTACAAATATTAGTTCAATCTTACCTCCAGGAAGTCAAGGCTCATATCGGCGCCTTCCACACGAAAGGACGTATCCCTGTTTTTCACGTTTTTAAGGAGAGCGATTTACGTCTGATTAGATCATATTGATAGTTAGCTTAAGCCCTTAGGAATTTTATGCTATATCTTCTTTACTATTTGAGCTAGGGATACACCGTTTCGTGTGAACATAGTTCTGAGATAGCACTACATACTTGTGGTGATAACTCAAAACCGTCAAAAATCGGGATACGCCCTTTCGTGTGGAAGGCGACGATATGTGTCCCTGTAAACTTTCACATCATCACAGTTTTAGGCAGATGCCTGTCTCAGAGATGGCAGCACCAAAGCTTGAGATTAGCATTATTGTCTTGCATTATCTAATACAGTTCTTTTCTCTCTCCTGAAAAAGTAGCTTGAATGAGATTGACAAATTGCCGGTGACTGTGATAATATTTACATGGCATGACCTCATTTTCTGGCTAGAAATTGATATTAAATGAAAGAAGTGGATTGTACTAAAAGTTGGGTTGACCACACATTAATATGGAATTTTTGACCATTGTATTGTTCAAAGTATGTTATATGACAGCCATTTTCTTTGTTGTGCTAGAGAGTAGGTTTTGTGCATGTGGTGTGAAAAATGTGTTCTGTATTGACCACACATTAATATGGATTTTTGATAATTATTATTATTGTTCAAGGTATGTTATGACATTTTCTTTGTTGTGCAAGGGCTAGGAAGTAAGTCTTGCACACGTGGTCTGAAAAATGTAGGATGTGTTTCTGTCTCTTTTATTTTCATCATGCTAGTCTTAGACAGCCAGTGAGTGGAGTCCAGACAATGTGTGGGAGGAGCTTAGATGTTTCTCAGAGTTAGACAATGTATGGGTTGCTAGACTTGCCGTGGCTCTTTCCAATTTTTGGCTCTTTATAAAAGCCGTTGGCTATCAGATAACTGATGGCTTTTAGTTTTTGGCTCCTTTTCAGCTCCAACAGACTTTTGGTCAAACTTGACTTTCCTATATGTACTTCTATGTAACTTGCCAGACATGGTTTGACTCTTTTTTTTTTTGGCTCTTTTTCACAAGGCGATTTGGCTTCACTTGAAAAAAAAAAGTCTAGCAACTTTGGTCGGAAACTCAGACAATGGGGGCATTCATTTGTGGTTCCAAATTTGCTGTTGGCACAAATCAACTTTCTGTTACATGTGATCTCCGAGGGACCCTCTTTGTGTTGGAGGAGGATGTGACTCTGAATGCTAACGAATGAGGCAGAAATATAAGTAAAGCAACGACCACTCCTAAGTCAGTGCTCGTCTCCTGTCACTTTCGCATTAGCCGCAGACATCTTGGATTACCTGTTGATAACACCTTCTGTTAGTTTCATGCGATCTCCGAGGCACGTCCATGGACCGCCCTTTCATACTCCGAGTGATATCATTTCATACTTGAAGAAGATCTAAGAAACGCAGCCGTCTTCTGTATTTAAAGAGCATAGTTCAAATGGTCCTCTGTTCCAGTGCATTCAGTATTTTTGGAAGTTTTACAACAGGACATGTAATGATGCTGTATTTTCTTTTCCATTCTCAGGTGGCGCCTGCAGAAAGTTTTTCAGAAATCTTTGATCAGATATCATCTTCTCCAGCACGAAATTATTTCTTTGCCATATTGTTTACAGTCGTGGGTGTCATATTTATTGTGGGGCTGACATGTGGACGGGTTACCAAGAGAGTAAGAGCGGAACTGAAGAACAAGTAGGATGTACGTCAAGAAATTTTCCACATAGGAGGAGCAAGTCTGGGCAGCTGCACCCTTGCAAATAAAGATTTAATTCAGCTGTCGCTGAGATGTGAATTTTTGTATGGTTTTACTATCTTCAGAGACTTCGTGCAGTGCAAAACTTGGACTGTAATTTTTACAGACACATTTGTTCCAAAGACAGTTATGTTGGGTAGTAACAAGCAGCCTACACATAGAAATCTGCAGTTGTCATACTATTGTTGAACATACCTCCTCTTTCTTTCCCTCCTCCCTCACCCCCTTCCGTAACAGATTTCAATCTGCTTCATAAATGTTAAATGGTTTGGTTTGGAAATTTAGTCAACTCACATGCAGTATTTACAAGCCTTTTTTTTATGTTGTAGTTATGTTTCTTAAACATATGGCATTCCTGTCAGGTGCACAAATATTACTATAACTTACCCCCATATTTGCCACAAGTAGCAATAGCTTGTGGTACCAAAGGCGCTGAGACCTGCCCCCATATCAATCTTGATTTAATATTGTTTTCAAAAGAAAAAAAAACACGTTTACAGTTTATATCACCCAGTAGGTCTTACAAACATAAAGGAAGCTGCTCCTGCTAAAATGTTATCTTTAATTGCAAGGTTGCAGCTATATGTATGCCTCAGGAACCCTTAAAGAGTGTTTGTGTGAGGATTCATTTCTTAGTATGTCTGTGTATTGATGTATGTGAATACACCATGTCTAAGAATATATATTTTAAATTTGAAATTGATTGTCTTATGCCCAGATTTGAACCAGCCTTGTTACATGTAGCCATTTTTTCTTTCTCATTTTGTATAACAGTAAACAAAGAGTATTTAAGAAAGTTTTTGGATAAGTCATATTTGTATCTTCCCATTATATTCCTGATATTTTGAAGTACAACAGTGGATAAAATGAAGTCAAATTCACCACAGGAGGCTAAAGAACCTCATGTACAGCCTTCCTGTTCATTGTTTCATATTTTTGGTCTGATGGCCACCATTTTTTTTTTTTTATGATATTTAAAAATGACACTCAGTAAATGATTTGAAACAAAATGTATGTTTCTGTACTCTTAAATTCACAAATCATAGATAGTTCTAGTTATTATGATTATACTGGGACTGAAAAACACAATGCAAGACAGATTGCATGGGGTGCAGTGTTTGTTGTTTTGTGCTGCTGTCATATTCATAACTGTTG
The DNA here is from genome assembly GCA_033807755.1 of Ellobium chinense. NCBI lineage: Eukaryota > Metazoa > Mollusca > Gastropoda > Ellobiida > Ellobiidae > Ellobium > Ellobium chinense. Next base: position 827,391 of record JAWQUT010000013.1, on the reverse strand, counting down.
ATGGAGCTAAATTTTTTTTTGATCACAGCTCAACATGGACACCAGAATACTTGATTGATTGTATTTCATGTATGTACTGTAGAAGTGGTTATTTTCCCCACAGTCAAGTTTTCATGAAACCTCTGAATGACTTTTCATGAGGATTTAAGTTTCTGGAGTTTTGCAAGATGGTTTTCTTTACATGTGTGTGGACTCAGTAGTCTAGAGTTGTCAGGAGTGACTTTCGGGACAACTGACAAGCCTTCTTACTTTCCATATTCTATAGTTGCACATAGTTGGGTCTGTTGTGTATTGTTTACCGTCTGTACGACCAGTTTTGCGAATAACCAAGAGATATTACATATGAAGAGATGTTAAGGACAAAGGAGGCAAGGTGAAGAGAAAACCTCTTGAAAATTTTATACAAAACTTTCTCATGGAAAATAATTTTCGTGAGTCAAGCTAAACAAAAATTATTATAATTAGATCCTTGTGGAAAAAAAACTAAATTTCTACAGTAGTCTTGTTGAAGTTGTTGTCTTAAATGAAAATTAGGGTCTAGATGTAGGAGAGCCATTCCATTACTTTTTTTTTGTCTGTCTCCATGAATTTAAAGCCATAACTTTTGGGTGTTTGGAGTGGCGGTTGGCTATCATCTGATTAATTTACTTCCTTTTGGTCCAAGCAACCAATGCATGTGACAGCTTTTTGCCTCACAGCTAAGCAAAATGAGGCTTATGTTCCTAGATTAGGTATCAAGATATTAGTCTATGATGGTGATTGGGCATTTTGGTATCAAATTTTTGTCTGCTGAAGAAATCAAAAGTTTAATTATACTGTCCCCCCAGAAAATTGCCATTGCAAATTATCGCAAATTTCCGTGTTTTTGAGGCCTTGTTGCAGTGTTGCAAATTTTTTTCAAATTTAGGCATTTTCTGCAAGTTTGGTGCAAATTTTGCTGATTTTGGTCAAACAACTTTGTCAGCCAGTATCGCAATGATGCTTGAATAGGAATAAAGAAAATGTGTTCCATTTCTACAATTCTGCAACATTTCAGTAGTAAACAATGCGACCTGGTGGTAAATATAATGAAGTTAAGAAGCTTTTTTGCAAATTTTGGTGCAATTTTCAACATTTTTTGCATGCAAATTTTGCAATTCTTGGTGCAAATTTTGGGGGTTTGAAATGCAATTTTCCGCAGGGACAGATTATATCTGTACATAAAATAGGGGCCTACTGATTGTGTAGGTACATGCATAGTAATTATAGATAGACATCAGTTTTTTTCAAGTAGATTTAATTATGCCTGCCATACAAAAGTATTCTTTAATAAAAATTTTCTGAGAAAAATTATCCCAGGACATAGATATGACCCTCCACCATTTCAGACGATATCTTGAGCTGGACAAATGTTACGTCATGCATTTTTTCCACATGATGGAATTGCACACATTAGGCTTTCTGAATGATTGTAAAGAAGCGGCTAGCCTATTTTTGACTGGCTGTAGATCATTTAACAGAACTTGTTGAAAGGTGGGCAGCTTTCTGTGGAATGAGTCAGATAAAAGTTAGATGCCCAATTTGTCAGGTAACTGTGCCATTGCCTATTTATGCAATCACCAGAACATAAAAGCACTGCAACTTAACAGCCTAATGACATAAGCTCAACGCTACTTCGACCTGGTCAACAGCGTAATAGCATTATGGATTTACAGTCGAGCACAAATAACATGAATTCTTTGGGGCCATTTTATCTTATCCAGGTTTGTTAAATGTCAAGGAATGTGTGAAGCACTGACTGTGTAGTATTGTTGTTGCATATTTGCTTTCGTTTGTCTGTAGTTTGTAAGTTTGTGGTGAATTGAGGTCACAGTGCCTCCCATTACACTGGCTGTCCCCTGAAATTGGTCAAAGTGATGACGCAAGGTTGACCTTTAATACATGCACACGGCCCCACGTTACGTGCCCACTTAGCCTGTGTTCAAGCATCACAGGGTCTTATACTGATCATTTGTTATGGCACATTACATCTCCATGCCATCCCTAATGTGCAGGGGTTGTGCTGGGGTTTGGCTGAGTCCCTAGTGTCAAGATAAGCGTGATTTCGACTTGCATCATGTTCAGGGTATTTGTGCTCGACTGTATTCAGACAGTGAGACTCCAATGTGTTAGCTCCCTACCCATTCCATTTTACTGTAAGTATCCCTACATAAAAGAACATTTGTTATTACAGATGAATCTGATAAGGATCTTCTTCTAGAACAAATATGGTTATCTGATTGAATGTCCATTTGGCCAGGAAGAGAGGCCGGACCTTGGTACACTTGCCTACATTTGAAGGGTTCATGTCATTATAAAAGTTTTAATTTCAAAATATGTCTAAGACATTGTGGGAATGGCTGTGAGGCCGATTGTAATGGGGAAAATAATTACAATAGAACCTTGATATAAAGTATGCCCTTGGTGCATGGAAAAAGTATAGGCTACTTATCGTGGAGGTATATACTTAATTTCAAGGTCCACCTGAACAATGAAATGAACGATTAATAATGAATCTGTGCATATGATATTCGTACTTCATACCTTAGTATCGAGGTTCGATTGTATATTGTGGAGAGCTCATCCTTATTTTCATTTCCATATCTTGTTGATGGATCACTTCCATTTATTTCTGACTCTTATTATACATGATGAGAATTTACATTCAGACCAGGGATGCCAACCTGGAGCAGTTCTGTATTTTATTCATATAATAAGTATGTTTCATTGTAGTGCATGATACACGGCAAAATACGAAGCCCTTTGTGGTTTTCTGATTATTTCACAGGCCTTGTTTGACACTCTTAGTGGGCTGACACTCTTAGTGGGTCATCCTTAGGGCCTCTAGATTAGCAGCTGGTCACATGTGGTCTAAAATATGCGTAGGATATTTCTTTTTGCTGATCAAAGAATGTAAATGTGAAAATAATACATGCCAGAGGTTAGAGCAGAAAGTGTTGCTTGGCCACAACCAAATGGAAAAACAAAATATTTGGTTGTTGCAGGTGAAGAAGATGAGACTGTGGTCTGGCAAAAGAAAAAAAAAATGGTGTAACCAGTCTAAATGAGAATTATGTCAGTATTGGTATATCAGGGTTATTGCCCCAAAAGAGAAGAAAAAAATTCTTCATGCAGTATTGTTTTTTTTTTAATTAAAGAAATTCTGAACAGACATTGCCTTTATTTGAATGAAAAAAAGAGAAAGGAAATTAGTGACAGCTTCTTTTTTTCCCTCAAGGTAGGTAATTTTTAAGCTATGGCTAAGACCTTTTAGCACAGTCAGTTCCACTTATTCACAGTTTTTTTAAAGCACAGAAAAGGCTGGGATTATCCGATGACATTTTCATAGAAAATACAGAACTTTATCATTGGAAGAATATTTTGATTAAGTGGAAGTTGCAGTAAACAGATTGTGAATAAACAGAGTCACCTGTATTAATGTAAGATTCAAGTAACTTGGCTGGATCACTGGATTATTCACTGACAACCACAGGGATATGTCTTAAGCTGCAAAATCAGACAGTACCCTAGAGGTCATGTGTTATCATATTTATGGAAAGCTTAGGACAAGGAGGTTATTCTAGTTTTGGGAATGCATGTGCATGTTCAAGTGGGATTAAAAAAATCATTTACATTTTTTCTCTCTCCTCATGGTCCTGTTAAACATGTTAGTTTTACTCATTTGTTTTTTGAGGTTTTGTTTTTTTTGTGGCACCCTTGATATTTGTTTACATATTTGAATATTTGATTGCCCGCTGCATGAGTGCTTCATTCGTCATTTTGACATTACTGAATAATGGCAAAGATGTTATCACAATATCAAGGAAAAATCAAGGTGTAGTGAAGAGGGAAATGAACACTCAAATGTATTTTAATGTCCTTGGTGGGTCATATTTTTTTTTTCTTTTTTTAAAAGCCATGTTGACTACAACCCTATTGGTGATCATTGCAGATATGTATACCCAGGATGGCCACTGACATCAGACATTATCTGAAAATGTGGCATCATCTGCCTCGAAACTTCTAGTTTGGTCTATGATTTTATTAGTATGTTAATGAAAATTTGCCACTTACTCAGTTTGCAACAAAATCTTTTCTGCTCTATTCTCATTTATCCTTTGTCCGTCCATGTCTAAAAAATGGAATCAGTTCTTGAGATTTGGAGACGATTCCTACTTAATACATAAACTTTGGCTAACGAGTAAAAAAATTCATTATATCGCCATGTAATAATTTTGAATCACATTCTTAAGCTTGGCTGAACAAACCATATTATACAAACATGTGCATAGGGCTACAAAACTTAACCCTTCTAGCATGAAAGTCGGATTTAGTAACTTAAACTATTGTCTACATGTGACACTAAGGTCGACTTCACTCACCATACCCTGCCCAACCTAGAGAAGTTGAAGATGGACTAAGATCACTTGCTTTCAAAGTGCTCATTCAGCAGGTAACTCAGTGAGACAGTATTATGGCGTAATGCTCTGACACTGGCGTATGCTCTTGCCATGCTGGAAGCTTATTGTAGCTGGAGTGAACAGTAGCAGCATCACATGTTGTGAGTGTGTTTGTGATATTTCAAAGTTTTATATGAGAAAGTTCTTTTTTTTTTTTTTTTGTTTTGTTCTTGTGATAAGCTGTCAATGACAATCAGGAAATTTACCTTAAATGAAACAGAACAAGCACATGTGTAAGTAGGCTATGCTTGTGGGTATAGACAGGTGAATTCTGTGAAGTGGAAACATTTGATTTCATGGAATTTGAGAAAAGGAAAAGCAGGATGCGGGATGATCCTCATGTGACATTTTAATGCCAGCCAGTCTGTGCTACACTTTCTACATTTGATAGCAAATTATAGCTGTTGGAGGTTCAGCTAACTGATGTCAGAATTGTGGACCTGGCCAGGTATATGTATCAATAATGTATTCAAAATGCTTGTGTGAAGGTTCACTAGGCACATTTTTAGTACATGATTTGCCAGTTTCAGTACTGTTTTCACTCTTGTGCACAGTTATTTCTTACACCATAGATTGTTTTCTTCTAAGGGCAAGTGCGGCAGAACTAGGTCATTTTCATTAATAAAGAGAACTGTGTCATTTTGGGGTGAAAAATGGGTCATATAGAACCAGGAAGGAAGATAACAGGGGTGTTTTGCAAGTTCCACCCTCCATTGTTATGGAAACGCTAATTGTTTGACCGCCATATTGGAAAATATGCATAACTTTTAACCCTTCGATCTGGGGAACAACAGATGGTAGGATGCTATTTTGTTGTTTTTTTTTCCATTTGAAAGATCACTTTATTTAAAATAGAATGTCACAGGCTTTTTTTTATTTCTTGGATAGATTTATTTTATTTATAATTTTTTTTTAAAATGTCATGTAAAAACCTTGAAAATTTTGAGAATTTTCAACTTTAAAAATTCATAAAAGTAAAAAAACACAAGATATCGTAAAATTCCTGTGACAATCTCAAAACAGGTGCTTGGAGAGTTGTTATGCAAAATTTTATGTAAATTGGACCAGAAAAAAGTCAGACCAAAGGGATAGAGTGACAAAAACTGTGATTTTGAGATAATTTGCGATAAAGATTACCCAACAGATGCATTTGAGACAGAGTGATCATTTCCTTTGGCATCAGAATAATCTTTTTGAGACAGGTATCATAAAAATAACTTCAGGAATCGATAAAAGACATGTCTCCGTTCAAGAAACTGCCTGTAACTCATTTTACACAATTTGACCCAATTTTACCCCTACAGAGTGCTGCACTTGCCCTTAAGCAGTTGAGATGAAAAGTATCCATCTCAGTACCTTTTGCCTACTTAAACATATTTTGTAGTCTGTAAAGATTTTCAGTAAAGTATTAAAACGATAAGGCAAAACTGTCAAGATTGAATGAAACCCTATTTTGGACAAGAAGGTTCATCATTATTTTGTGGAGCCACACACTGTCTCTTTGACTTACTAAATAAATAAGTAAAACACGTTTTATATGAGTAATAAAAACTGATTTGGAGTAGTTACTTTCTGGTCATGTCACACAGCTCTCAGTTTTTCTCTCTATAATTGTACAAGGAGGATTATGAAGAGCAAAGGCGTTGCTAGCTTTTTCACTTGTACTGATTTTAACTCTTACATTTTTTTTCTATAATTATTTGAGATTATTATTTACTGATAATTTGTACTGTACATTGCTTTTTTATCTTACTGAACAGGATGGTGGAGAGGCATGTGTTGAAATTTAATTTAACATACTGTAATGTTGTTTGTAAGTTTTTGTTTTTTTTTTAATATGGGCTGTGCTGTGTTTTAGTCCTCCAGCTTGTACTGTACTGCTTACCATGTTGGATTCACTATACTGAATTATGAAATGATGTCCTTATTACTGCATGTATACATCAAGGGGATATTAATTTTTTTTTTCTTTTTTGATACTCATAATGGAGTCAGCTTTACAAGAGAGTCCATACAAGAAGAAAAATGGCAGATTTTCTTTCAGTGTTTGGGAATTCAAAGTTTTCTGAAGATGAGGCATGCAATAACAATTCCAGTTTCAAGAAGCCAAATATAAATTGCTTCATTAAGTAAAGAAGGCCCTGTTGACAAATACAATAAATCGACAAACCAGATTTATATGGGTGATACCACCAGATTTCTCTTGCACATTGTCTACATATAGAAGAAAGCAAAGCATCATAGGTTTCAGAGTAACTTTAGAAATATACAGGCTATAAAGTGTAATGGAAAAAAAATCATGCAATGACACTTTTCTTGTTTTATGATACGGGTAGCAGTGTCTTGCCATCAATTTTTTTTTGTAGTGAATAGTGAAGAGCAAAACATTTCACGTCTCTGCTATGTTTTTCATGCGCTTGGCTGAACATTGAATTCAGGGTAGCATCTTATTTGTGTGTAAAGAAGAGTGATAGGGCAGTCTAAAAAAAGAAAAGGCAGCAGGTAGCATTTGACGTTTCTTTTGTTGTACCTTGCTGCTAAGAATAATCTCTGTGCTAGATAAATTCACATCTGTATCTGGAACTTCCTTTTTTTTTTTCTTTCTTTTGTCATGGGCAGATCTAAAAGGATGTTGTTAAATATATTTGACATAAAAAGTGTTAAACTGTATCAGGTAATATGAGGGATAAATGGGTTTGTATTATATTTTATTTGTTTACCAAGAATGTAAGGGGCTCACTACTAGCTGATTTTCAAAGATTTTTGAAGCTGTTATGGCTTTATAATTGAGACTCTAAAATATATCTTTTTATTTTTACCTCTTATTATTTTATTCAATTATATTCCTCTGACCATCCACCCTTGAGAGAGGTCCATTTTCAGTTAGGACCTCATTTGAAGGTGATTCTCAGTCAGGACCATTTTGGAGTCTAGATTACATATCTCATGCTGGTTTCATCAAATGCGTGAATTTTCTTAAGTATCACAACTGATATAACCCATCTTATTTACTGGACGATGGTTAAAATATTCATCCCTTGTGTTGTCACCCCTGGCTTCAGGTCTTTGAGGTAAAATATCAACAGTGATGACCGAAATGGCACCTGCATTTGCATGCAGTGTTTTCCTCTGATGTCATCAGCACAGTTGCAGTTTGATTATAGTCAGTCCAACCCTTATGGCAACAGTGTAGTGGAGACAAAAGTGCCCATTTTCCACAGCCTCATTTTGTGTTGGCTGTGCAGATCAGAAGTCAAGCCCACCATTAACTTTGAATAGATCACAGAGATGCCACTCTTCAAAGAATTCTCTGAAATCAGAGAGTGTTTTCTTTGTCAAAATATGCCATTTGACATCAGTTCAAGAAATTGCTCAGGGAAAGAAGAATCATGTTTTTATATTTCTTTCTTTCTTATCGAAGTACTTCCCTTGGCTTATCTGTATTATTACATACTGAAAGTTATTAGCTTTGTCCTGTGTAAATTGCTACTGATATTTAATAAAGTTTCAGCTAAATTATGTAGTCTACGTGAAATCTCAGAAAGCTCAGAGAATTTCTTGCAAAGTGAGTGGCATCCCTGATAAATGTACGTTGTGCTGTTTCAGTATTTAATTCATTGTTATAATATACAGTCATTTTGTGTCCTGATATTCTGATTGCAATTTTATGAAATACCTATGTCACATGTGCATATAAAGAAGAAACATGATGATTCCAGCATTTATGATATTTTTGTGTCGCTTGCAAAGAATAGTGTCTTGTTTGTATGTGATGTGCGAGCTTATGCAAATGATGTGTCAGTTTTTTGTTGTGACATATCCTGAGAGTGGCTTAATCAAAAAATGTGTTTTTTTAATGCAAGTATTCTTCATTTAATTGTTCCCCGTTATATAGTTGTTGAAATGGAGGTGTAATAAAGTCTGTTTTTGTTCTGTGTTTTGACATGTTTTGCAGTAAGTATGTGTATAAAGTATATATATGTTCTATCTTTGTCATTTTTTATTTCTCAGTTTTATACCTTCCAAGCCCAGTTCCTTGGTTTGTCACATATTAAATGACAAAAGCTGTGCACATCTAAGCACTGCAGCTACACAAACCATATACTATTCCACAACCTGGTGGGAGTAACTGAACAATATTAATGTGTCATGTTTTCAGACTTTTTTACTTACAGTTATGGCATTGGGGTATTGACAGGCTTTACTCTTTTTTTTTTTTATTGTATGGTCTATGATCACCTGGTGGATATAGTTATTCACACCAAATTTCTGTCATCCAAAAATGATGCGGAATACCTGCAGAGTTTTAACAAACTACAACTGGCCCTAAGAAACTTATTATTTGAAATGCATTAGATTGACACTTCATGTGATATATACAGTGCATCCAATTTCAGCCCATATCAGACCTTAGAAAGAAAAAGTGTTAACACATTACATTTACTCTATTTTGAGAAAAAAAGACAAATGAACAAGGGCAAAGTTACATTACAAGCTTGTCACCCCTGTTTTATCTCTTGTACTACACTTTATTTGAACCAGTTGGCATTTCCGGATCTCTTTAATACTAACACTGATGAAATGGAGTACTTCAGTGGTTTGGAGATTCATAAATTGCCTGAATTACATCCCCACATGCATCACTTACATGGATCGAGTTTTTATTAAGACAGGTCATTCTGTCTTAGGGAGATTTCAAAGTTGTTTTACAATGTGTTGTGTTTGCTGATTTTTTATTGTTAGTGCTGCAAGAGGTCAAATGCAATGCCTTTATTTAGAAGCACTGTACATTATCTTTATGCCATAGGACAAACCAAAGTACATACATGTATACAGGTTTCTTAATTGTTTGAATTTTTATTGAACAAAACTATGTCTTGTTAACACACAAGGAAATGATGAGTTGTTTCTTAGTGCTGTCATAAAAGCAACTAAACAAAACATGCCCATGCCTAGTCATAAGGTGCAGGCCTCATGGATCAAACATAGTCAGAGGCATATGAAAAACATTAGTGTGATTGAATGTTGATAAGGCACATAAAATTAGAATAATTAACTGACATAAATTGCAACCAATGACAAACACCTGTAGGGTATCTCTGGAAAAATGCTACATTTTTGAAGGGCAGGATGACTGCATATTAGTGTCTTTCAGTTACTGTATGACTGCATTCGTATTATATGATACAGTATGATGTAATAATGTCTTAGATGTAAGATCTGCTTTGTACAAAGCAAAGCACTGAAATCTTTATACACAAGAGATGACTTATAAATTACTTTTTTTTTTTCAAAATGTGAATGACAAGAGCTATCCTAATATAGTACCCAATGCTTTAAGAGATTCAGATGGTGGCAGGTACCTCTAAGCATCCACCAGAAGCAGGGAAAGTCATTCCACATTCTGGCTGTCCTTAGGTAGTAATAACAGGATAGTTATAAATTATTGTGTTTGCATAGAATACAATAAAATGTTTCTGTTCTTAACATCTGCATTTTTGGTCTATTTTGCTTTTCTGCAGGGTGTTGGTGAATGGAACGTTTTTAATCCAGGTCATCCATTTTGCTATGAGTTTAAGGTGTACAGGGATATAAGTTCTTGAGGTCTATAACGCTTTAGCTGAGTTTCATATGTTTCTTTCCATATAAGTGGTTAATTTCTCGTTTCTTATGGTGATTTGTTTTCATCACAGCAATTTCTAATAAATATTTATATATGACCAAATAAAATGTTTCTCCAGTGTGTTATTCACTCTTTACCATTGTTGAATGAAGATGCTGTTATTGAGCTCAGGGTTAGTTCCAGACGTTTACACCCAGTACAAGCTGACTTTGGTATTCAGCCATTGTACAAAACATATTTAGTTCAATAGTTCCACATTGTATCAAAAGTGAGGTGCTGAATCCCAGGTATGGCTTGGTATTCTTAAAAGTACACTTACGGGTGTCTAGAGTGTCCAAATCAACACACTGCTGTGCCACAAAAGAACTATGAACAACAAATACTTTCTCGTTACTATTTTTCAGATAAAACATGATTTAGCATAGATCTACAGTCTATATGTGCACCATTTCCCTCTCTCTCGAAAGAGGAATATTATTCTTAGAGTGTCCCTAATGTAGAGATGTTGACGCATGACCTCTGATCCAAGAGTTCAAAGACTGGCACAGAGCATCCTCACTAGAGTTTTGGGCTAGCTGTCCTATCCGCAGTCCGTAGCATGGGGGCTGGGTGGAAAGTATATTATATAGGATAGGGGATGAGGATTTCAGGGGTCCTCGGCCAGCAGCTATTGTCAAAGGGTAAACAGGTTGAAATAGCTTACATGCAATAAGGGGAGAGTGGGGAAGAACGATTAGCAGCAAGGTATGCGGGACATGAAACATTTCCCCTGCCATTCAGAGATGTTGATACCAACTGCATAAAGTCATAAAAGACTTCGCAACATTTTTCATGTCGCTATATTTTATTATCCAACACTGGAATAGAAGGTATGCCACAGAATTTAAAAATTTATAGATGGGACAAAACCAGAGTCTGGCACTAGGAAAAAAGAATATCCCGCATGCAACCATGCTATTTTTCTCTTACTGGCAGCCACGTTTGTCGATTAACAACGAGATGTCTACAGAAAGAGATATGTTCATTATTCAGCATTAAAGAAAGTATCTGCTTCACAGCCTTAAAAATCCACAATATTTTTTTTCATAAATTTTCAACCTCCTACACGTTTCCTTCGCCCTAGCGCTTTCGAGAAAAAGCAGCGTGAAAGTCAGGATTTTCACACCGCGCGGGCCGCCTTAACTGGTCGTCCGGTCAGCGCGGGAATAAGGCGTGACGCCATAAAGCGAGAGGCAAGCTACTACCGGTAGTCGTTGTGCGAAGAGAATTATCCACATGCAATAACTTTCCTTGGTGCTAAATTTTATGCCCTTTTTTTTTCACATATGATCATTAAGTCTTTTGTTGAAGACTGTGAACAAGCGCCCGACTTTGATCGCAATGCTGTAATCTTAGAAAAGGCAGGATGAATATTGGATTAAAAGAATCATCTGAGCACTGAGTGAGTCGCTTTATTAATGTAGGCATAGCCTATGCATGGTTGTCTGTGCCGTTTTTCCCCTTGTATTGTTTAATGAACTCTCACTGGTTTACGGTTCTGACACTCTCTATCATTTGCCTGAGAGGCACATAGATTGTTAAGATGTTGCACAGCAGGATAGGATTTGATTGACAGCTAACTATTGTCTCCGGCAGTGTTTCCTGCGCTTATGGGCGGTGTTAGTTGCATCACTAGTCATAAATCAGTCAACATGCCGGTCAAACAGCTGGCATATCGACGTGAAAATAGTTGGACACTCTTATGGTGGTCAGAAATGACTACGGGAATAATATGGAGAATACTTGTAAAATCTGTGCAAAGAAAGTACCGTCCCCGCGATCAAAGAGAAAATGAAAAGGGCCATAGCAGTTAGCATAGATATGCCATGTTGAGCATAGCAACAGTTACGAGAT
>JAWQUT010000013.1:786298-815379 GCA_033807755.1 Ellobium chinense | reverse complement strand
GGGGGGGGGGGGATAGATGGGAGGGGTGAAGCAAAGACGTTACATGTACAGTGTCTTTGGGGTTGAGAGAGAGAGAGGGGGGGAATAGAAGCAATAAGAGAAAGTGAGAACCTGAGTTACTAAGGGAAAAAAAGCGAGAAGGCAGGTAGTGAACAGTTACTCAGGGGACAAAAGCATCTTGGCTTCTCTCTCTCTCTCTCTCTCTCTCTCTCTCTCTCTCTCTCTCTCTCNTCTCTTTCCTCTATCTCTTCTCTCTCTCTCTCTCTCTCTCTATTAGCATTTAGTTTTTTTTTTCTTACCCCCTGTATTTCCTAGATTCTTATTCCACCACCCTATTGCTCCTTGCCTACCCCCCCCCCCCCNNTTTTCTCCTCATCCCTGGAACTGTGCCCACATAACCCATACTATATATAGGATCTATCTCATACCCCTCACTGATAGTGACCGATTCAATTTTTTTCAAAACTACAAAAGTTTTCACGGGTATTCTATAAAAATGCTCTCATGGTCATCTCTGACCAAAATAAGAAGGTCAAAATAAATTTCACGTCGATGTGCCCCCTTTCTGACCTGCTCTTGTGAGCCTTTTGACTGATTTATGACTAGTGACACAACTAGTGCCGCTCCAAAGCACAGAGAATTTGACTGTGGCGGCGTCTAAATTATCTGAAAGTGCTCCTCAAGCAAATAATAATTTTATATTGTCAGAATCTTAGGCCAGTGAGAGCTCACTAAACCACACAGCAGACAGCAATACAAAGGCAGTGCAAACATGAATAAATAGACTCAAATAGTGGTCAGACAGATGTTCCTTTTTCTCAAATATAATTTTATCCTCCCTTTTCTAAGGTTACAGCACTGCGATCAAAGTCGGGCAGTTGTTCACACAGTTTAACAAAAGACTTTTTCTCAAACATAAATTTAAAAAAAATAGGGCATAACATTTAGCGCCAACGAAAGTTATTGTATGTGGATAATTCTCTTTGCATAATAACTACTAGCTTGCCTCTCGCTGTCTGACGTCAAGCCTTATTTTCTCGCTGACCGGACGATCAGTTATGGCGGCCCGCGGGGTGTGAAAATCCCGACTTTCATGCTGCATTGTCTCGGAAGCGCTTGGGGGAAAGAAACGGATAAAGGGTTGAAATAATACGAAAAAATACTGTGGATTTTTTAGGCTGTGAAGCAGATAGCTTCATCTGTCCCTTTTTTTTTTAAGTTATCAGTCTTACAATAGGAACATTTTCTTATGATCCTAAACAGTCATGTCACAAGCCGCAGTACTATTCCCAGATAAGGTAGGTTAGGCAAAAACTGTTACAGTTTACTCAAGTTTTGTTGTTGTTGTTTGGTGTTGTTTTGTTTTGCACTCGTTTTAATCAATCATACATTATCAGAACTAAATTGCTGAATCCAGGGTATAGCATTATATTCTTATAAATACACACTAACATCAGTCTTTCCAAATCAACACATCACAACAGAATTTTTTATTCTTTGGGGTGGGATATGCAATCTGGCACCCAATGACTTCATGACTTTCGTTCGATAAACATTTATGGGTAAAAGGTGCAGTGTACAAACTAAAGTAACAGGACTGACCAACACCCCACCCTTCGTTTGCCCGGAATTTTAACCAATGACAGAGGACATTACCAGTTAACTCCTGACGCTTTTGAAATGCCAGGTTGACTGATCATAATATGAACATTTGGCCAGCGTTTTGAAGTGAATGGTTCGCATTAGCCAAGCCGTTCCCTCTTGTTTGGCTTATGGCACCAACTTCGACCGCGAGCAGAGATAAAATCTGGCGTTGTTAGTTTACATGAGATTGCAAACTTCCTGCTTTGAGTCACAGTCCGACAGTATTGACTGAGAAAAACGTTATTTATAGAATTGTAGTAATTTTTAGGTAATAAAACTGACTAGTTATTAGGAAATCTAAAAGCTGTGAGAGGAGACTCTATTGAGAAAACGTAGAAATGAGTCTGTTGAAGAAGCTTTTCGGAGATGGCAAAAAAGACAAACCACCAACGCCTCAGGAGGGCATCCAGAGGCTGCGGGAGGTTGAAGAGATGTTGGTAAAGAAGTCAGAGTTTTTAGAGAAAAAGATTGATGCTGAGATCGCCATAGCAAAAAAGAATGGGACGAAAAACAAAAGAGGTATGTAATGTTGTTGTTTGTCCTTTCTTTGGCAATACATTGACTGATCTCACTAAAAAAGTGCAGTCAAAAGACTAGACTAGTCAATCTAGCCAAGTCTAACTCTACTAAATTTGCCTCGCCTTCCTCTCGATACTGATGATAGCACCAATTTGATGACTAGTTTAAGACTCAGTGAACTGTATCAGTAATTGGAAGTGCCGTCCCAAGAGGAAGCTGCTAAATGATTTTAAGGACTTACTGCAGTATTAATTTCGGGCAGCAGTATTAACCAGTTAACACTAACAGGACCAAAATCCTATTTTTACACTTTACCAATTATACAGTGTTCTTCTTAACTTAATCCTCGAAGTGCCGATTACCGCCTTCTTATTATCTACTGTGATTTCCCTATTAGATTTGCTTACAGAATCATATCAGACTTTCAGATTTTAACAAAAGACCATTTTCACATCAGATGAGCGTTGTTTTGAATGGCATAAGTCAGTTACCGCCTTGAAATAGATGTGCATTGATGTCTGTGTATCGATATTTCGCTACCCTTAGTGTCGTGCTGATTATTGCTATCCTACTTCCTCTTTTTTTGACTTCACTTCCATAGGGAAATGGGAAAAAAATAGCATCTCACTTTTGGGGAAAAGTTCATGACCGGAGTGGCAACACGGACATGCAGCCTGTTTTTATTAGCAATGTTAGGAAAGGGAATCATCTTTAATTTTTTCTCCCTCAAGGAAAGTCATTTCCTTGAGAAACGTAACAAGACAGATGTTATTGTAACATAACTTTACTGACAGTCAGATGATTAAGCATTTTTTTTTCAGTTTACATGATATGTTTATAAATTATTGCATTTTTCATTTCACAAAACAATTTGAAGTGTCACTGTTGTTGCATCGCCACTTTCAATGGGTAAGAATGTCCAATGTGGTCTTGGTAAATTGATCATATAAACTTCTAAGTCATTTTGTTGGCCTTCATTCTGAATTATTCTGTTGGAAAAACAGATGAAATACCGCCTGCTATTGTAATCCACAGAATATGACTGTAAATTTCAAGAGAAACTAGTTGCAAACAGATGACGGCGATTGCTGGCATGAGCCAATTACTGGCTCTAGAGGATACTACATTTTTTTTTCTGTGAAATCGGACCAAAACAACAGTGTCAGCTTGCTAGTTCATTCTGACAGAATTTTTTTTTTTTGTGAAAGATGTTGAACTGGTGGTAAGACTGGAACAGATGGCTAGTTGTAAAGATACATGTCGAGTTTTGTCACATTACACTATCAGTATTCCGACTGATGTCCTGTTTCAGTGAGTATTTGGGTTAGGGACCCAAGGGCAGTAGGGTTAGGATTGGGGAAGATGTATTACAAGGAAGTTTTTGTTATTGAAGACTATAGATGAATTCCTGTTTCCAATTTTTTGTCAGCAGTCCAAAATAAGCAATACAGTTTGTTTATTATGAAAGACCTTATCAAAATTGTCTCATAGGTTTTTTTAGTAGTGGATTTCCATGGGGATGTCTTAGACAGGCATGGGCATGAGACTGCATTCCTTTCCCCCATTCTGCTCCAAATTGGGCAACTATGTTCCATTCCCCATTCATCTATGACGGCATTGACGATCAAACTCTGTTCCGTTCTTTCTGTTCATGTTCCATTCCATTCCCCATTCTGTTCCATTCTGTTCACTTTTCCTGCACTAAGTAGTGCATTTTTTGAGACAGCTGATTTCCTGATGGGAAATGAAAATTTTGACTTTTAATGAATGTAATGTTATGTGTGTATATGTGTTTCTCATGGACTGCTGATTTCAGTGTGAAGGCACAAGATATTGCCGCCTGTGTGACTTGTTACTTAGTGGCAAAGAATATGATACCTCTCATCCTGACCCCTTTCCATAATAAAATACGGCGAGCACAGGCTGTCCCTCTATGTTATCCAATGAATCTTTACCTTGCTTTTGATAATTATTTTTGGCTTTCAAGCTGGCGTTCAGCTGTCAGTCACCCCTCACAATACAGACCTCTGGGCAGACACATCATTTCGTTAGAGACGGACTTCCAGCAGTCAAAACCTGCGATGCTGTCCTGGATGCCAGTTGTCATCACGTCTTTGTCAGTGAGGGGACATGCTTCACTAACTACTAAGAGTGATAAGCTAGTTCTTGTTGTGTAGTGCTGATGGCAACAGTAGCTTTGTTTTGATGGCTCTAAATACCTGACGCCAAAAATCGCAGGAGTGACAAACTGATCTTCCTAGTTCGAAGAATGACTTTTACAAGTGACAGGTTGAACATGGCTAGTGATTGCAGTGATGTGAGTACAGTTACTGATACTTGAATGAAAACAAAAAACTGATCGGTGATGTGTAATTGGAATCTGAACAGATCTGAAAAGGAACTGTTACAATCCGTTTGCAAAAAAATTAGAAACTCCATTCACAGTCACAATCACATTTAAACAAAAGAACTCCATTTGCTTTAATCAGAAAATTGGAACTTAGTTCATATGAACAAAATTCCCCCCAACTCTGGTCCTGGGTTCAGTTCTATTTCTTACCTAACTTTAGGTGTGGGGGGGCATTAGCAAAAAAACTTTTCTCACAACTGTCTCCCAGAAGTCGGAGGGCTACTGAACTGGTCTTTTAAAGTACACTTCATTGAGTTTGAGATTAATTGTCAGATCGGTGCATCATGCATGAATGCAGTTTTTACACAAATATCTGCTTGCTGGTATTCTCATTCATTTTATGTAGTGACCAAACTGAATTTATGCTGTCTTCTCTTCATGAACTTTATATCGGTGCATCATGCATGAATGCAGTTTTTACACAAATATCTGCTTGCTGGTATTCTCATTATTCATTTTATGTAGTGACCAAACTGAATTTATGCTGTCTTCTCTTCATGAACTTTATTCTTGACTTTGGCTCTCTTCTCCAATCCCAGACTTTCCTGGGTTTATCTTGCCTCCATTTTTATCCATCTTGCAAGATACTGAATTGTCACCTGACACAGATGCTTTTTAACCTGAGCCTTGCTGACCAAATACTTCACATTGATCATGATTAAGTATGAAGCTTTATTAATATTAGACACAGTCAGCAGGGAGTCACACTTTGTCAGGAGTTATCTTAGATGTGAGAAACATAGCTAGAGCTACTTTACTCTGAATGTCCCAAGCTATCAATTTCATCTGAAATTACTTAGAAAATCATGATGAGGAGAGCCTCAAAGTGGCCAGTTTTGTTAGATGGATTTCATATTTTTTACAAAATGCAGCTATAAAATTTGATATTTCTGCAACATACAAAAGTAAAGATTTGTAACTACATGCATGCTTACCTGTATAAAATGTCATTGAATATGGTGCCCCTATCATCAGTTTGAGATTTTCAGTTTTCATAAACTCTCCTTATCATGTTTCCCATGTAAATCCTCTGCAGAATGTTGACACATTGCCACATGTGGGCACAGTAGAATGTTTTCTCTATGTTTTTTTTAACTCTTTTATTTTTGCCTTGTTGATTTGATTTGGGCTGCATACTGTGCAGTTTGAAAATGGTCTCATTTCCCTCCATTTCAGTTGCACTCC
This sequence comes from Ellobium chinense, assembly GCA_033807755.1. NCBI lineage: Eukaryota > Metazoa > Mollusca > Gastropoda > Ellobiida > Ellobiidae > Ellobium > Ellobium chinense. The sequence goes on along the minus strand of JAWQUT010000013.1, from coordinate 809,621 downwards.
AAGCTCTGAAGAGGAAGAAGCGTTATGAGAAGCAGTTGCAACAGATTGATGGTACATTATCAACAATAGAATTCCAGAGGGAGGCATTGGAAAATGCCAGTACAAACACAGAAGTGCTTAAAGTTATGGGTGTGGCTGCTAAGGCTCTTAAGGGTGCTCACAATAATCTGTAAGTTTTGGTTTTGCATGCCTTGGCTTGATAGTTAGTAGGCCTTATGGTGCCAAAATATATGCCATATTGACAAAAAAATGTAGAAGAAAGTAATCATTTGAGAAATGAAAGAATGGTCCCTGTAGAGTACCTTTATTTCTTGGTGAGTTCTCATTTCTGTAAAATGACCAAATTCGAATGAGATATCTTGAAAAGTTATGAACTGTTAATCCTGAGCTTTACTACACCAGTTGCTCCCGCAAACTGGTAATTTTTGAGGAATTTCAACAAATTCTCTTTTGATCTTGATATGTATTCAGACATTTGAAAATTGGGATATATTTAAAGTACTTTCTGTGATGTAAACTGCATGTTTCTAGGTTTTTTGGTCAGTTAAATTTTGAACAGGATGTGTGGTGTTCAGAGAAAGTAAAATGACAGCAGTGTCAACTTAGCCATGACAAATCTAGTCTTAATTTGGACTGTTAACTCTTGATATTATTAGATAAACATGCAGAGCATTACAGAAACTGCAGGCCAATTCTGCCTGCCCGATTCTAGAAAAGCAATATTGATGATACTCATCGGTTTTTAACAGCAAAGTTGCTCTTTCTCTTTCCATTCATATCATGTGACATAATTTGAATTTTTCCTTGCTCTTGCCAGTTCCTGTTGAGGATTTTGATATCATATCTTAATTTAACAATTTTCTTTCTTACAGTGATGTTGATAAGGTGCATGATTTGATGGATGATGTGGCCGAGCAGCAGGAAGTAGCTAATGAAATCTCAGAGGCAATCTCCAATCCTGTGGGCTTTGGACAAGATATGGATGAGGTGAGGATTTGTTTTTTTATTGTCTTTGAATTTCCCATGCCACAATCTGAGAATGTGAGACTTTCTAGTTTCAAATATTTACCCACAAAATATTTCTCAACTTTTACAACATGATTTTGTTGTGAATTTCCAAAAGATTAAGCATCTGAGTACACTTGAATGCACACACTTCCCATACTAGCTAACAAAACTTTGGAAGTCTCATAGTGACTGCTGAATTATTGTCTTATGAATTATTTTGCAAAATGTGTTTTATATTATAATGAATAACAATTTAGAGAACTCCGTGAATTTTGGAACAAACATGAAGGAGTGTACATGATTTGTGTCACAAAACTCCCCTTAATGGTAACATGGGACAAGGAAAGGAGTGAGTAAGTGTTTCTCACTTCATATTCATGGTTTTTTGTTGTAACCTAATAGTGTAACTACTTTGCCACAGGCTAGTTGGCTGTTAAAGATAAATAATTTTGTTATGGCCCTTGCAATATAATTATACAGTTCATAATCAAGTAACAGTGAATACCATGGGGGTGTTTTCTCCACACCATATGATTGCGCGAATCACCCCTTGAAATTTCAGTCCCCCTAAATATACATTGACCAATTTCCTCTTCTTTTCTGCACTACAAATGTAAGCTAACTTGAGAAAATATCCAAATCCCTCAAAAAAATATAAAAATCTCCCTTCAGACTTATGACAAGGCGGTCTTGTCTTCCATTATTCAACTGGAACAACACAGTTCTGTGAATGAATACTTAGATAAAATTGTTTTAATTATTGACTTGTACTTCTCAGGATGACTTATTGGCAGAATTAGAAGAGCTGGAACAAGAAGAGTTAGACAGGCAGTTGATAGATATTGGGGGAACTGAGGACTTGCCCAGTGTACCAACTGCTGAGCCATCACAACCATATGCAGCCAAGAGTAAGTGTTCCTGCATTAATGTTAACCAATATTTGCAAGAGAAGTATCATGTGTTTTGAAGAGGCTTTATTGTTTGCTGTAGAAGTGACTATTAATAACAGGGATGGAAAATGCCATAACTTGTGAAAGAAAACAAAAAATCAGATCTAAAAGAAAGGGCATTTTAACAAACTTGGAAAAATGATAAATCAACTTCCATATCAACAAAGACCTGTATGTTGAACTTGGTGCCCAATAGTTTTGCCATTGACTATAGCAATCCCTGTAATCAGACAAGGCTTGTGTCATTTGCTTCACGGGTCAGTCAGAAATGTCTTAACCTTGACAGCTGACAGAAATCTTGAAATTCCTTGATGGAGAAGAAGTTGGCAATTTCTCATTGTTTTGAGAAAGGGAATGTGGACTTTGCTGGGCTTGGGACATTTTTCATTCTAAATCACAGAGCATTTCATAGTGAAAGACTTCATCTGGGAATTGGCAGCAACTTGCTTACATGCATTTTCTTACAATGAAGGGGACCGGCTGAAATTTGTTGTTTGATGTTCCTTTTAATAGTGAATTACCTTTTATATTTAGTGTGGGCAGCACATATCCATTATGACCATGGTCATGGGTTATTTTAGTTTCAGTCACTGTTTTCAGGTGTAAAACTTATTGACCCCTTCGCTGTGTATGACTTAATACACATGTGTCCTTATTGGCAGTATTCAGGGACTCTTCTGTGGAGTTAAGGTTAGCACTAGGCGGACAGTTCTGGTTTCCTGGGTAGCAAAGAGGTCAGAGCATATAGTACTTATTAGGGAATTCAGAATTATTTGCTTTCAAACTGCTTTATTTACTTTAGACTGTAGGAACTTCAGTGTTTGATGGGAGGCATTATGGGCTGTAGTTCAACATGCCCATGATAAACATGTAAACAGCATATTTCATACATTTTGCATTATCTACTTTGGGCATTCAAACTGAATTTAGTTCTGTGGAAATTTTTGCCCTCAAATTTGTATGCATGTAACATGAAAACATTATTTACATCCTATTTTCTTGCTGTATGTTATATGAACTATCAATTCATCTCATCATCATGCTTTACAGAATATTAGTAGATCACAGTATGAGTTGCTCTAAATTGTTCAATGCAGAGTTTCCATATTTGATGTGTGCAAATTTATTTTGAGGTGAAGAAGGATGTAGGCAAAGGGATGAGATAATACCCTTGTGTTTACCAAACCTTGATAGCAAATACAGGAAGTAGAATTCTTCAATCAAGGTAGAGATATCTAAACTTCTAACATCACTGAAGTTGTTCACCATCCATATTTAACTCATTGAATTTTCCAGGTCGTGCTAAAGAAGAGGATGATGACATGAGAGAGCTGGAATCATGGGCATCCTAGGGAGATCAAGATCAAGACACTCTTGCTGTAAATAAAAATGTAATGTGTGTATAATATGTTGGATAGTATTGTAGTAGAGAGTTGACAGTAGTAAATCTGGCCTGCCCAAGAGGAGAATAAAAGAATGATGAATTTGCAATCTGTTACAGAAACTGGGTGTTTGGTAATCAAAAGCTTTCTCAGGATTGTGATATTTTCTTTTGAATTAATAGCAAATTAGCTTTAAAGTGGAATTTTTAACAAAGATGAGTTTGCAATTTTCATTGACATTTTGACAACTCATCCTCATACTTCAGAATCTAGTGACTAAATTTGACTTACAGAAATGTTACTGAGAGTGGATGGCGTAGAAGAAAGCTTATAAAGTTCTTCATGATACATGTGTAGAGCAGAGCATCATTTCTGTTTTTCCTTTCATTCTGCAGAAAACATTCATCTGACCTTATGTCTCCAAGGAAGGACCGACCTCTGTGGATACCTGAATATTAAAAAGTGTTCAGAAATGGAGATAATGGATCATGTCAGCCCAAAAAATTTTCATATCAAACGTTGTGAAAATCAGTCTAATGAGGATCAAGACTTCTTTTACATTGATTTTATCTATTCAAACACAGCTGCCTGCAAATCTAACCTTAAAATTCTTAGAACCAGACACATCATACTATAAATGTATCTTATATTTAAAGCATAAACTTTCTGTCGACCGTTTAATTTTTCCATTGCAGACTTCATAAGAGTTTTGAATTCCTGCTAGAGAGTTAGAGAACCTTAAGGTCTGAAAGCTGATTTGCTTGACAGACTTGCCTTGTCATTGTGGTTCTCTATTCCCGAACCCCACGTTTTTCATATCGAATATTTTTGAGAATTCAAACACCTCACAAGTTTGAAATTAAAAACTGGTTTCCTTCCACAAGCTTGTGAGGTCCTACTTATTCTGTTTATGCAATGCCCCTTTGGGGTAGACTGGATGTTAAACACTGAAGACCCTCCTGAACTAAATTATTTGTTGTTGTGTTTTTTTTTGTCATGAGCCTCAGTTAGTACCTGTATCTCTGTGCATGTATGTGAATACATACACAGAAATGAAGATAAGTCATTGCTGAGAAATGTGTCATTTCTTAATAATATTAACCTGTTGATGGTGTAATCAATTTTTTCATATCTGTTCTCCTCTTCAAACCAAAATGTAATAGTCTAGTTGTTACTCTTTGACATATAAATGTGATGCATTTTGAATGTTATGGCATGATTGACTGGAGCTTTATTTCCAAAACGGTCATGGCACATGAGTCTATAAAGGATCTTAACCCTCATTGTGATATATGCTTATCTTGGCTTTCCACTGAATCTAATGTCAATTTGAGTCTTACTTGCACAGGCCCTCGGTGATGAGTGTACGATTCAGAGAAACCCAACATACTCTTTTTTTAAGCTCTTACGTGATTATAGATTAACTCCAGCGAAGAAGGAGAAAGACACAGTGGAGCCCATAGTAATAAAACACTGCTAGATACTATAAGCAGAAGAAATCTGGCCTATATATTGAAGTGGATGATGAAGGGTAGTGGATCCATCTGGATTGCAGTGACATTGAGTTTACTGTCATGTGACCACATACAGATTTACTGCATATTTTATAGAATCCACTTAACATCCACCTCAGGAAAATTATTTCTCTGTGTTTGGCCACCCAGGATACTGGAGGTTGTCATTGTGAATAAATTTGTCCCATGCTTCTATCCACAGCGATAGTACGAAAGTACAGATATGTGCATTCAAAGGGGTTTTAGCATTTTTAGGACTCTGGAGTACAATGCAAGAAAGTAGAATATCACGTCAAGAATTAAGCTGAAGAAGACATGAGTGAATCTTTTACATAAGCAAGACATTGTTAATGCTGTTGTGAGAGGCAGCCTAGAGCAGGCCATTATATGGGTCACAAAATGAAATTTCCTCTTGTATTGAAATTATTATTTGTTTCTCTACCACTGTTTGCATTGTTTAATTACTGCTATTAGTAGTTAACAGTCAACTGCCAGCAAGCTTATCCCATAGAGGGTTAGAACTTGGTCATTTTTTGTTTTGTTTCTGATTTTACTGATATCTGCAAATATGGTTGTATGGATGCATATGTGAATTGTCTTTCTTGACTCACTAATAATGTAGCTTTATCTTTTACACAATAGACACACTGTTTCACTGATATTTTTAATCAGATCACTACCTGATTACATACAAATTTGAAATTGAATGTCATAAGAATATGCAAAGAGAAAAATTCAAAACCATTTAACTTTTGCCTGCAGTGGACTGATTGACAGCAGAATGTTTGAAGTCGATTGAGCATTACGCTTTATAACATTTTGGCCAGGTGGCATGCTATCAAGTGATGTTAAAACATTCCTGTTGACAGTAAAATTGCAGTGTACCTACCAACTGAAAAGGCCGTTAAAGTTTACAAGTAATGCTGACAACATTTAACTACTACTGAGATATAAATTTCTGAAATGCATATTGCAGTGATGTAATGTTAATGCGCTACATGCTGAGCAGTCAGCTTTGCAAATGACTCTTATCCCCATTAGTGTTTTGTGAAAAGAGATACACTTTTGTCACAATGAGAAAGCTAACATCAGGAAAGAGTTTTTAATGCCTGTATTGTCATTAGCGTAGACAAACTCCACAGTTTTACAAATGTCTTTCATGTTTCATTTTTATTCAGCCTGTTGTGTTTACATAAGGATAATCTGTAGCTCACCAAGCTATTGTCCGTAAAGAATACTGTTTGTTGAAAATACCTCTTTGAAATTGGGATGGCACTTATTGAACTTTTCAAACTTTTGTTCTTCAAGATGTAACAGTTTTGATTGCTAATATACAGGGTTCATACAACTTAGTTTTAGAAATAAAAGATTTTAAAGCCTTAAACTTCTTAAGAGGCTATAAAATCTCGAATCATATTTGCTTAACTGTGGTTGGTAAAAAAAGTTGTGTTCTTTTTTTTAAAACAAGAATCCTAGCATTTTCAGAAAAGTCATATGAGTTCTGAGATGGCAAAAGAAAGTGACATGTATAGAATGGACACTGTAAATATTGTGTGATGTGATGAATGTGTACATTATTATAATTGTAGAGATGTGCTTTTTCTCAGGCTGTCATCTGTTTGGAGATTATGCATGGTACCTCAAAGGGCATAAACCTATGTCGCAAATAAATGCAATTCTGATCAATGTTGTTATTTCAAATTTTGTTACTTCGTCCAGTTAATAATTCTGTAAATTACTTGCTATTTCTCTGCGGCAGATTTATCAGTCCCACGTTTATGACTGTGCACATGTTCAGACTAGTCATGTAATTTTCATTCAACACATAATCTTACTGTTCTCTAACTCAGGATCAGTACAGCTAAACAGACCTTCACTGAATCCATTTTCCACCTCTGCTGTTTTACTGATAGTACCAGCAGCGGCTTGGAAGTGTGCAGTGTGCACAAAAAGAATAATGGCAAGGTACACTTGAACATACCTATTGTGAAAACTCCTTTTACAAAACTTGAGTAATTGCAAAACACTTTCCAAATCTGAAAATGGGTCAGGCAAGACGAGTCCCATGGATAGATTATCTAAGGTACTGTGAAACTAACAGTAACATCAAGAGTGCATTTCAATACATATGGAAAATAATTAGAAAAATGCATTTATATGCAGAATTACAAAATTAAACTTCCAGGTGAAATGGCCAGAATGCTGATTAATATGGTAGTGGTAGTGGAGAATAAAAAAATTCTGATCATGAGTACCAAAATCTGTTTTGTTTTGCACCTAGCACAAAAACTTGGTCTGCGAGTTCCTGGATCACTGCACATCTGGACCACCACACATATAGCTGAATTTCATAAAAAGTATATTCAAGTGTATATACACACACAAATAATTCAGCAATCTGCCTTACATAGCATTGTTCATTTAGCTTAGATAGAAACTGATAGAAAGGGGGAAATGGTTACACAATGTCTTGCAGTCACTCAAAATGAGGCTCATGTCACTTCGAGTAGGAACCAAGAGCTCAGGCTTTAATGATAATGAAGGCCATTTGATGTCAGATTTGTTATTTGTTGTGGAGATCAAGAGAGATCTTTTCTATACATAAAAACACTGATTTTGTAGGCAACTGATCAGTAATTGTGTATAATAATTTTAAATGTGCTATATACAGTACAGCATAACTATGTTAACATAAAATTGAAGGGACAGTCCAAATCATCGGAGGTGAAATGCGTTTTGTGCTACCTGATTACAGTTTAAGGAAAAACAACCAAGAAATATCAGATGGCATTGTTTCTAGATGATGGCCTCAACAGCTTGATTTGTTATACTAGTGTTCCATGTTGTTGGAGATTGGTGCGTGTTGTCATCATCTTTGATCAACGCAATATTCACCACACACCCGATCCAATTTCCATGCACCAGACCACCAGTGGACAGAGAGGTGGGAAAATTGCTATGGCCAAAGCTCAATTTCTTGCTTCTATACTTTCTCCTCTCTTGCTGGTGGATCATTTATCGTGTAATGTTATCGAAGCTTCTCTGAAACTTATATCGGGTTAGTTGTAAAATTTTACTAAGGATAAAGAGGACCTTTGGACAGGAGTTTTCTTTTCCATCAGGTTAACAAAGATTTTGGATAAAGAGCTGTTGTTCTACTGTAGTACAATATTGCTCTTCAATTATGATCTCAGAATTTTTGTTACCATTGCACGGGGTGATCCCCTGCCTCCTGAACCATCTCTCTCTTCTGCTAGCAGAATACTAAATCAAGAACTGTTTAATTTAGCCAAAATGCGCTTAATCTTCATCCGACTGGCAGCAAGACATATAGTTTTCATTCAGTTTCTTTTTCATCTCAGCTTTTCATGTATGAGCATATATACCATGTGCAGTGGTTGAGTATGGCAGTACAGGCTTTTATCTGGCTTCCTATGATGCATATTTCACTCTTGGTTTACATCCATTCTGACAGCAGATCAAGTTATGGAAAAAATTATACATAGTACCAGGTTGCATTACAGTAAAATTAGACCCCTCTACATATGGTAAAAAGAATTGGGTTGGTTGTGGTTTTTTTTAGCAAAACCCAGGATGTGCACTGTTAATAATACAGCTGTATGTCTTAGATGAGGGAAAATACATGGAATGTAAGGAAACACACATATGTGTATTTTTATGTACTTTTAAAAGACCTACATGTATTTCTTGAGTTAGTACAGAAAGGCACCTTTTGAATCTACTACCAACTCATATTATTCAGTGAATGTGCTCTGACTGGGTTTCAGGAAAATACTCTTCTGTTGTCACAGTTTTATTACTTATTGTTTAGTGACATCTTTAATAGCCCCACAGTGCTTATTGTCCGGACAGAGGCTTGAGAATCAAGATTAAAACCCACATGATGCTACTCTCTTTTCTATCACTAAGTTGTTTTTGGATTGTAAGATGCAATACTGTATTGCAAAGGCGTGATACAGTTACTGTTGATCTTACATGTATTATATTACCGGTACTTTTTTATTAGGGCCAACAGATAAAATAATGCAGGCATTTATCCTTACCCTGCACATATATACATGTATATGACTGTAGGGAAGTGAAGAGTCCTAAATTACATTTGGGGATGACAACAGTTGATGGCAAAATTTTCCAAGACCAAGAAACAGGAATCTGCTCAATATTGAAATTGCCGTGTCATTTTTTTTATAATGCATTTGCCCTTTTCTTAAAATCTGATTTTAAGTTGTCTGCCATTCCTGTACATTAGTTGTAGATTTTCAGTTAGTCCTCCAATTTATTTGTGTGTTTCTGAACTTTGGTGTGCTCTTGCTATGGGTGAAAACTGATCAGTTTAATTTCAGACAGTGAATTCAGGAGGGGGTGTGACTATAGAAGAACCATGACGATAATTCAGAAATGCACATCACCAGCAAACCTTGATATGCTAATTTATGAACTTCATTTTTTTTGTGTACATTGATCAGTACTGTATGAAATAAAACTATTGGAAAAAAATTTGTTTTGCTAGTGTTGTCTATATCATCATCTTCCATCTATAGCTGTAATTCCAGTGAAAGATGGAAAAAGTTACAACTACATGGAGGTTGCAATTAAGGACTAAGTGTTAGCTTGGACTGTTAATATTTTCTTAAAAATGTGATTCAGATGAAAAGTTATTCACCTGCTGATTATAGATGGTGCACCACCGACAGAGATGATTTATTGTTCATCACTAACTGGCAGCAAGTGCAAGTCAAACTATTCTGGATCTAAATCATGTCGAGAGAAGTCAGAACAATTTCTAAGTTCTGAGGTGTGCTTCAACTCAAATCAGCCATGTACGTCATTTTTTAATATTTACTTAAACAGACTTGCTATAAATACCCCTAATACAAAATCAACACACTGCTACTTTAAAACACAATTTTCAAAGTGATAAAGCTTTAGTCTTTGTGACATACACTTGAAGCAGAGACTGTGTAGAAGAGTTGCCTGCGAAGTCGGTACTGATAATAAGCAAGCAAGTGCAGGTGTAATTGCTGCTCAAGAGAAGTACTGGTAGCATCTAAAAATTACTGTATGTACTATGAATATTGCCATTGCCATGAAAATTGCATGAATCATATTATCACACCTCGGAGGGAATGCAGAGGAAATATTTTTATGGCAAAGCAAAAAAAAGTTGGTGTGTATCTTTTTGCGACTGCAATTTTGATGGGAAAATATTGGCCCATGTTTTTTCTTTGTTTAACACCTGGTACCCCTTTTAGAAGTCAAACCTCACTAAGGCCTTTTTGAGGCACAGTGATGACATGCTCCTTTTCATAACAACTGATCTTATGTTATATTTCATTGATTTTCATCATGGCTTACGAGCATTACCAGGGAACACACAACAGATTCACAATGAACAGCTGCAAACAATGGCAAAATTTTTTGACACCTTGATAAACAGACAGGTCTGTCCTGAAATCTGAAGTTATTTCAGCATTCTATCCAAATGCCTATACATTATAAATTATGAAAGAAACATGAATTCAGTTTGGAGTCCAGTGAATTTATTCTGGGAAGAAGCAAATAACACTTCAGGACACAAATCCAAAACATTGGGTCATGTCAAACATGTCACATCTCTTATATCAAAACCACAAACTGATCACACATCAAAGATATAGATATCAGAATACAACTCTGATGTTGTTTGTTATTCAAAGCATTTGTGAGCTGCAAATATACTCTGAACAATCATATATTCACCCTCATTTGTTCATTCACATGAACCACAAAAAATAGTGAATTTACTTGTTCTGATTAAAACAAACTACATGTACTAAAACTGCTAGAAAACTCTCCTGACATACTAAAATTGCTAGAAAATTCTCCTGATAAATACGTGAGCTGCAGAGTTTTCTCCAGATCAATGGATCTGGTAGAGACATTTCCCTGTTGTTATAAATTTGAGAAGGGGTTATGTAAGGTTTTAAAGGGATTTTAGATTTTTCTCAAAAACTGCACATTTTGGAATGCAGAAAAGAAGGGGAAATCGGTGTGCTTTCAATGTATTTTGTTGGGGTGTGCGGGGTGGGGAATTTTGAAAGTTAAGGGTGAATTGTGTGATTGCATGGTCTGGAGAAAACACTTGAGCTGGATTGTACGATAGCAATGGCCCAGAATATATTATTCAATAATCTTCTAGTGCATGGCAGTGTTGTGCGCATAGTGCTTAATTATTTATAAATATCCTAAAGGCAGCATGTATATGAAAGTCAGAAGTAAGTGGGGAGAGCTTAATCTTGCTTTTGAAGGCTCACAAACCCACCATCAAAGGAAAAAAAAAGGAATAATACATACATACTAATATCCACATTATACATGTACACTGCCATGCAACATCAAAACACTATATAATGGTAAGTTGGTGAATATGATTATACTGTGTTTTGTCATTGCAAAGCTATGTTTTGCTATTGCATAGCAAACGTGAACTTTGATGGAACAGTACACAACATCATTTTCAGGTTTGGAATTATCAAGTTACTCAGCTGAGATGACTGAAATAACTGTAACCCTTTATTCAGAATACACCAGAACTAGCCTACTTCTTCTAGTACTTCTACTTACAAATCTGTGTACCAAGCTTCCAATTTTGATTTACCTTACCATGTCCCTGATACAAAAATGCCATACTATGCAACTACATCTTCAGAGGAGCTATGGGAATGAAGAGTAATTAACTTGAAAGGAAGAGATGATGAAGGGTTAATGCAATTATTATTGTGATCTCCACATTCAGGACATAACCACACTTCATTTGTACAGTACAGTTACATACAGTTATAAAAATACCTTGCACAATGGGAGTTGCATTCAATGAAGCTATTAAAACGTGCTCAATTTTCCCACCGTGGCACAAATTTCAGGAGGATGATCTCTTTATGACACACAAATTGCAGTAATTACTTTTTTATCATAAGAACAAGTTCTCATCAGTTTTTCACAGTGAAATTTCATAACATGGAAAGCTCTACGTAATTCTAGTTTCTGAATTCATATTTTTAGTGGACAGTTCTGTACATTAGAAAGGATACTTTCAGTTTTACCATTTGATCTAAACAATACCAATCCCTTACTATGCCACTATGGCTCTGAGATGACACCATTAATATTAATATATTTACATGTATCTCAGTAATTCTTAGCACCCATGCTGGACAGCTATTTGACCCGTCTAGTAATTAGTATGTGAGAATTTCAGCTTTTTGGAAAGGGCATATTTTTTCCTCTCCCTAGGAATTGTGATGCCACTCTGAGACAAGCATGAGTTTCATACAGCCGAATTCCACATGGGTTAACGAGCAGAATTCGCGATTTGATTAGCCGATGATACAGTAAAAACTTACAAGAGTTTCGGCACAATTCAGGGATCACAGCAAATGATTAGAACTGATTTTTTAAAAAATGTTCCAATTCATTCTAGTATATCCTCATCCTCTCCCAACATACCAGTACAAACTCTCCCAAACCTCTTCAGGCTGACAAGACCTACTCCACTAAATATTGGAGATTAACACATTTCATCCAAATGGCTTTTGCTGATTGTTATAAGTATAAATTAATCCTTTTCATTCACACTCTTGAGAAATAAGATGCAGAATATAATTCCAGGTGAAAGCCAAAACCGGGTGCATGCAAATATAGCTTAAAATGGCTAGCTGGAATTTCCACAAGGGTGAGATCTTTAGTTCACAAGAAGACAAAAATATAAATAAGACTGAAACAGGACTGGGCAGGAAATAAAAAGACAGAAGAAATTCATCTAGCAAAAATGAATATGACTGAAAACTGCTTAACTTGCAGCAAAATAGATCTTATGGAAACAATCCCTAAAAAAGAGATTTTACAAAGTATTCAAAAATCAATACGTTATAACAGGACACTTGCTAAGGTCAGTTCACTGAACAAAATGGAATAATTACGGAATAGGACCGATCTTGTGGCTAATCCAATTGCTAAATGAACTGCATTAATGCAATAGCGGTCCTGTCCCAGGAGATGGACAACAAAATAACTGGTATGATATTTATGCTAGCCAGAAGGCATCTATGCTAACCACAGTGATGACTTAATAATAGATGGGGGCATGGATGAGTTGGTATTATGCAATTCTGCATATATATAGTATATATATATAATGACACTGTGCGGTTGTTCAAAAAGTGGGTTTATGCAAGGTAAAAGGTGTATCCATGTAAATGCATGTTTTCTGTGCAGGTGTGCAAACCCCAGGTGTTATCGGAACTAGTTTATATAAATATCACTTACATTAAGATCTAATTAGTGGACATAACCCAATACACAGCTGAAAGCATTCATGTAAATATAATATAAAAAGCACCCTGTTCCATGGCTGGATTTGCTCTGTTTAGATTGGAGAGATATCATAACAAGGAAATGTACTTTGCATCAAAGGAAATCTAAATTATATATATTCCCATCGTAAACTCCGCTGACTTCAATGTAGGAACATCTGAAAACGTGAATAATCAGACAGGATGACTGAACGGCATCATTGCTCTCAACTTCCATTATATGCGATGGGGAAGACATGTTTAATCATTTCTGGAATAAGCACACAGTTAAATGGAATAGCAGAGAGATTGTGATTAAATGAAATCAATTGTGCTTGCAATAGGCCAACTGACTTTTACTAGTGACCCCTCATGATAGTACCACTCTTGAATGAATAGAGTTCATTTAGTCTACAGTCTGTTAAAGACTGCCGTACTCATAGCCATGCCAAAAGTAGTTCTAGCAATTCTGATACCAGCACCTTTCCACGCACTTACTTCTGTCACCAGTAAAGATCAGTTAACCTACTGATCTGAGAGGTCACATCCATATCAACAAACATTAGCCCTTGCAGATCAGATTAAGGTCAATCCTTTTATTCTAACTGTATGAAGACAGTTAAATGCACACATGGCATGAAGCCACCCATCATTCCCTGGGTTTGCTCAGGTTTTATTGCAGAGAACAAAAAATAGATGAACCAGAGGGCGTGAGGAAAAAAAAGTAGGGCATCTTTTAATGTTTACACCCATAAACATGACTCACTGAGTAGAAAAACTAAAACGATGTATCAAATCAAAGTTACAAATCCCTTGCAGGATGTTTTATTTATATGTGTTCACACCCTTTGTTGATGCCCTCTGTGTTTGAATTCAGTGCCCTATTTCGAAAAAATGCTCCAAAGTAACAAATCCTTTCCTAATTTCTACTGAAACACAGGGTAATCTTGGTTTCTAGGTGAAAGAAACAACCTGGAGGTAAAAATGCATTATGCACACATAAAAAAGATGCTGCTGGATAAAATGGAACTGAGAGTTTAATCCATACTCTTGACATGAAGAAAATTCAGTTCATGTCTCCCTTGTCATTTACAATCTAAACAAAATGAATATTCTACAGACATTTCTGATGTTGAGAATATGAAAAAATCTGTGTAAATCTGAAACTGGCTAAATGATAACACGCTAGTGTAATCCACAGTGACACACTCCATAAATCTTCCTTATTTGCAGCAGCGGTAGTTAGCGACTGAGAAAATGGCCAACATCATCCTCTGCTATCAACATTTTTCCAACCAAGGTCCATAGTAAAAGTCTACCGTCATTGTATTAAAAAAATGGCCTATGTCATCTTTCACGTGAAATCTATTCTAAAACAGACTAACTTAAGGCCATATTCGAAATCGAATCACAGTAATGACACAGGGGTCATAGGTTCTCATTTAATTTATTCATCCCTTGAAAAGCAGACACGTTGAAATTCCTGCATATTACTACAAATTAGTACAAATAGTATAGTCAGTATGACTGCGGTATTGCCTTTTAATGCAATCACTATGTTCGCATAAAAGGGAGAGTAACCCTGATTTCACGTTATTTTCATGAAGTTCAATGGACTGTGACCTGGTGGAACTGGCATAAAGGGGAATGGACTCCCAGTTCTATATAACACCCGATAGCTGAGAAACCAACATATGACTGCTATAAATGAGGCACTCACTTTGTGGCTTAACATATGGAACCGATAAATTGTTGTAACAAGCAACATGACCTCAAACAATACCATCATAATGGTTAACCATATGAGGACAATTTTAATGTAAGGTGTCAATGTTTTGTAGTTTATCTGGGCTTGCAGTATTTCTTGCTCTTCCACTTTTCGTTTGTCTGGTAAATTTTCATCCTGAAGAATGTCACCAAGCCTTTTCCACTCTTTAAAGGTTTTGACCTCCTCTGAGATGATTAGCAGGCAGTGAATTTCTAGAAAGACGTGTCCTGAAATATCAAATCCAAGCCAAGCCTTGCCTGCTTGAAGGCAAGCAGTTTTGTCATCATGAGCTGGCACAGTACATGTCCCAACTGCATTTTCCACATGAACAAAGATAGATGTACAAGTGTACCACAAAATTGTTCCCACCACCAAACGCATTATGTGCTGACACATTCTTGGCACATCCCGACAACAGTATACCAAACTTGTCAACAGAATGTAGGCACCAATGAAAGTGAATGTCCATCCCCAGCCAATCTTGACAAAATACTGATTGAGAGGATTGCGTGAATTTGCAAGAAACGTCTTTGGCACGGCAAATAAGTCACAGATCATTGAGCCGACCATGACACCGATGAGATAAACCCCGATCTTCACAGACGTGTCGACGAATAAAATCGTACGACATACTTTCATCACCAACATCATCAAGAAATGGCCAATATGCGTCGGATCTGGTAACTGTTTTTTCCCACTTGATCTCTGCTCGTCGTTTTTCTGCATACTAGCTCTCTGAGCATTTAGAAAATCTTGTTTTCGCCTAGCAGCTGACGCACTCCGTGTTCCCTTGGACGCCATGTTGAATCGAAATCGAAACCCCTCTACACTGTGAATTTATTGTTGCCTCAAAATTAGACATCGATATAATGCTCTACTCTCGATTGGGGTTGCCAGTTTAGCGACTTTGGGGAGAAGACATGCGGTTTGTTTTTTTCCAAAAGTATTTGACAAACAGTATTAAAATGCATATTATTTACCTTTTTTTGGGGGGGTGGCGCTTATAACATTAATCACATTCAAAAATTATATCATTATTAATACTTTTCAGGTGTGAGAGGAATTTCAAATTCACTCAAGCCAGGCTGCATACTGAGATACCCTTTACAGTTATGGTTATCATCCAGCATTACTAATATTAATATTCATGATTAATGTAATACTTTGACCTAAAGTTACCATGCTTTTCTTCAAGTATATAATACTAAAATTCAGATAATATTTAAACTTAAGAATTATTTAGTAGCTTTGAGAGCATATTTTGAAAAAAATCTGGCAAGCCTTTAAGACGACCTCTTCAAAGCGATGAATTTCCAACCAAATCAGTTTAAATCGGGGAAACCCCATTGCATCATTCATTTAAAAATAACACTATAGTCACGTTATCCAGATCGTTCGAGGGATCTTTGAGCTGAACACTTGAAAGGTCGGAGATCACCACGTGTTTGAAAGCTAAAATCACACGTGAAGTTTTGAAAGAAGTTATTGATAATGTATGAACATGGAACGATTCGATGTTTCTAAAGTAACAGCATTCTATAGGTTAGAATATAACAGACTTCCAAGCATGAACTTTGAAGGGAGCGGGTTTGGTTCCTGGCCGGGTGGCCCTCACTACAGCAGATCTGGAATTTAAAAAGAAAAAAAAGTGTTGGGGGTGGGAGTTAACAATTCAAAGTGATGACAAATAATAGTAGAATAATTCTTTGGGGACAATAAATGTTTAACTCCTTTGCTTTCACACACCCCTCGATCTCCTCCCCCCAAATCCACTCCAACCCCTCCTCACAAAAGCAACTCAAAAAGATCTCACTTAATGCTTCGAATCCTCTTACCTGACTAATAACTTCCATGAGGTTAGAATACTATTGTAACCGTCGCCCGTACAGATTACAAAAGGGAAAAAATATGGGCTTGCAGACTGCACAATGGCTTATCATAAATGCATAAAATCACTGCAGTATATGTGCTCGCATGCATGTCTAATCCATTACTTTGCCGAAATGGGGCATTATGATCCAGTCAACAAATAAATAATGAAGAGGAAGGACTAGTACAATTGGCATTGTGTCAGTCAAGTTCACCTCCCTGAAATGAACAATCACATCGCGATGCATGTGTAGACATAAGTGGTGTTTTAATGAAGGAAGTGGCAAATTTACATAAATCTTGGTAAAAAAAAAATGGAGTAATTGAGAGATAATGGAGACAGAGAAATTAGGTCCCGTCATTAGAAGTTACAAATTAAAAAAAAAAAAGAGGGGAGGGGAGGGGAATCATGAAATAAAATATACAAAAATACAGATTGGTGCCAGAAATCTTGTGAGTTTATTTGTGAAGGGAGATCACAGTGGGAAAAGTTACATAGCATAAAACCCCTGGGGTGAAAGTTCGCGTAGCATCTCTATAAATAGATATATTAGGCAAAAAAAACAACAAAAAAAAAACAACTCTATGCTAAGCGAGGTTAACATTGACTTCTAATTTTGAACATAGGCCTACAATTTTCTGCGTGTGACTCGTTTTCGTTGTGACTCATTTAATCGTGAGACTACTTTTCAGAGCACTTATTTCTGTTTTTTGTTACTTCAGTCTCTGCTTGAACTCAAATAAAGTAAAAAGTTAAGACATCTGGTCAAACCGAATGCTCTCTGGTGAAAGTAAGCACTCTGACTCTATCTAGTGGGAAGGCAAAGTCCAAAGTGGCTTTACTGGCATGAACGAATGAAAAAAAACTTCAGAGTTGTGACAGGCTGATAGTCCATCGATATTGAGTATTGGTAGTCGAATCTCATATCATGTCACTATTGACACATCGATACTTACCAAGGCCCACTACTCTCATTCATCTGGCTCAATTTTCAACTTTCAACTTTCAACATTTTCCTTGTGGAGGCAACAATCTTTATTGTGTGAGTTGTCCGATGTTAGGATTATGATATTAAACTGTCGAAGAACGACAGAATGACTTAAAAGGCACTCCCAGAAGCTGAGGGCCTTTTGCTTTTGGGAAAGATTTCCGCAGGCAACAACCCCCGAAATAAGAACATAGACTACTAAATAAAGACTAAAGAGGGATAGTCAAGTGATGCCGATTGCGATGGGACAGGAGGATGAATTTCATTTGGATTATTTACCCCTAACCCAACCCCTAACCCTAACCCTAACCCTATCCTTACCCATAACCCTACCCCTAACCCTAATGGGTTGTTGCCTGCGGAAATCTTGCCTGCTTTTGTGCTGTCAAGAGGCAGCGAGTAGTCACTAGTCAGTAGCAGGTTAGCATCATGCTCTGAGTCTGATAACGGGTATAAATTGAATTAATTTAGATTTTAGATGTCTAAGTAAAAGTAGGACCGATTTGGACTTTGGTGGCTGATCTACGACTAAGTGAACGGTACTGATATAAGAACCGTCCTGTCCCAAGAGGTTGTCATATCGCGGTACACACTGTCTGCCTCTTGTATAGTTGTAGACTAACTAGACTATATCTTTGCTCTTTGACTGCTGGTTGACTCTATGACTATTATATGACTGCCTGTTTTCTATATGATGGTTGTTATGTTGTATATGGCCATGTTATTGGTGTTTTAATTGTTATTGTTATTGGAATATAAGTAGCCATACTGAGATACAAATTCCAGTGGTAAAAGAATGTGTTGATATTTTTCCGCTTCTTTCTTATGTGAAAAATTGACAAAATGCATATTCTTCAAGTAGTGGTATCACAACAGATCATCTCCAGGCACAGGACCACTCATGCATCAATACAGTTCATTTAGCATTTAGTCATAGATTAGTCATAAAATCGGTGATTATTCCTCGCAACATCCATGTGACATCTAACTGATTTCAAAACTAACAAGGGTCTAAAAAGTCTTTGGTGATTGGGATCATGCTTAGTTTACCAGAAAAACTGGTACTTTATGGTCACCACTGTAAGCCTTAGAAAGTCTTGACTCTAAATCTAGTTCAGACTCTACAATCTAATCTAGATTCTAGATGCAAATGTTTCATAATATATCTAAGTTTAAGTTTAAGCCAGAGAGATCATTATTAACACATAGTCATAAACATGGCCCATTATACTGCCTGATCTAGTGGCTGTTAATTTCCCTGATTTTCTGTGTGACCAAACTTTTACTTTTCTTTCTTTGCAGCTGATGTTGGCATCTAGAGTAGATATAGAAGAATGATGAATGGTACTACTCCTGCTATTCCACCAGAAGCAGCTGGCTTTACTCCACGTTTTCAGACACCTTATAGAGTGCCTTGCACTACCAAAACCCCTCGGAGTCGTAGAGTAGTTGGTGAGATGATTGCATCACACTACAATGTTCTCAAACACTTCACAATACCAAAAAATTTAATTCATTGACATGATCTTAATATGAAGCATCCAATGTTATAAAATGTTTTTAGAGTCCTGATTATATATATTTCATTATGCCCATTACAAAATGCTCTGGAAAGCATTTCTTAATAGGGGGTACCGCGCGTATAGGCTAGACCGGTGAACTCGACACGCACACCGCTTTCTCTGACTTCACACACCAATTACTCAATGACCATTCGGTCTATCTGCATAAATTTAGCATCAATGAAAAGCTCAGCATTTCCCCGTCAGTTTCATATCAAGAATATTACATCTCATTGCGTAAAACATCGTAAAAACCCCAGCTAAGGACCAAGGGGTAGGCGCCGGACTGTCTGCCTCGCCGTGGCACCCGAAATCACAGCTTAAGCGTACTGTGTTACGTATGATGGCGTTGTTTGAATGGATTTTTCCAGTGACGAAACTCATTATTGGTTCCCAAAACCATGTGACTTAGAGAGATGAATGGACAGAGATCACATGGCAGTTTCCTCAAAGTTTCTACATTGTCTATGAGAAAAGTTACAGCGTTTCAGCGATTTTTTAATGTCATCAACAACCAATTGCGCCGATAAGGACCATGAAATATAAAGTTTATCCAGTTTCCTCAATGATACTAATTTGATTAACGAGATTGCACAACATTTTGTATGAGAAAACTTTAAATTTCCAACCCATGGTCGGCCCGATTTCGCTGGTCAGCTCTCGCCATGTTCCCTTTGCTGCAGTTCAAGGGCAGGTCACTCTCCTTCTTAGCAGCGTGTCGAATGTACACACTGACACGCATGGGTGTTTATTTGCCCGCAGCATTCCATATTTGCATTGATTACACCAAGAATGGCTTTGGATTTTGCTATATATGTAATATTAATGAAACTCACTTATGAAAACGGACATAGATTTAAAACTTTGCGACCCCACTCTGGCTCACCTGGCGGATGAGCGCACAGTCAACCGGGTCTGGCCGGGGTTGACTACGGGGTGGGGAGGCAGGGTGGAAGCAATGGTTTAGGTTATTTTTTGAGAGCATTGTTGCTTTTTGTGGTTACAAACTGATGGTGTTTGATATAAGGGAGATCAGCTTTGAGAGCACCAGACTAATACATTTAGTTCAGTTCTCAGGAACATGTAGATCTAAACCAAGTGTCTCACACAGTGTGTAAACATCGTATTTCGTTGCTATACTGCTAGACTAGCAATCAGCTGGTGCTAGTTAGGCGTTTTTTGCTTGCAGAGATAAAACTCAGCTTTGTAGTTCAAAGTTTTCCTGTATAAATATTCAGATGCTTTTATGATGCATTGCAAGAACATGGATTTTTTACTTGTAATAGTAGTGTCTCGTCTCTGCAACCTCTTATGTTTTATATCAATTTTTTTTCTTACCAATCTCAGTATTTCTTCTTGAAAATGATTCTGTGTAATACAGGTTGTCATTCTGAGTCAGAAAATATATAGTTTTGTATACTTATTATAATAAATAATGATGCGATTTAGCTTCTAAGTTGTCAAATCATGGTGGCCATTTTGGCGGCCATATTGGATTATGTAATCATGATTATTGTGTAACACAGTATTATCTTATAGTTCAGAATATACAGATTACAAAAATATTTAGTTTATAGTATCTAACGTTAGCGGTAAGGTTAGTATTTATTATTCATCCGATATCAAAGCATCAATTTATCCTATTTCGGTGCCATTCTCTCTTCTATTAGTCTCTGTATTTTATGTTCACCAAAAACAGTGAAAATAAGTCAGCTAAAAAATTCATAACTCTGAAATGGGACTTACAAACTTTTTTTTTCATTGTACTCAGCTGAATGAGCTCTATCTATTTATCTTCATAATAAGACTTCTGAGATCACGTTCAATTTTTTGATGGTACCCCCTTTTCTTAACCACTGATCCCTTACCACCCCATGTCTTTTATTAACCTTGTTGTTTCCATTTGGCACTTAAAATTGCCTGACACTTCCTTTGTGTGGTGAAAAACAGCCGATTTCATTGAAAGTTTAAAACATCATGTGTAGGCTTGCTCACCAGCTATTAAAATTATTGATAAAAGAATTGATTGATAATTGTCACATAGGTTTCGTTATGGATTTTTCTTGGTAGTGAAATTTTTATATTTATAAATAGGTTCATGACTTAAGGAGGATGAGCCATAAGTACAAACATGCATAGAGGGTGAAATCTGGTGTTACTGCCATAATAAAGAAATATGCACCATTCTGTACTTTGGTGTGCAATTTTGCATAGATACTTCAAAGCATAGTCTTGTGAGTTGCTACCATGATTTCTCTACATTACATATACAGCCTTTGGGATAGGACCATGTCTCTCCTTAATGTGCACCAGAATGCAGAGACTGATCTATAATAAGGTATAGGCATAGTCTCTCATTTTCCCACTCTACTGTTGAGGCAAAGTAATCTATGTGATTAAAGAAACTGTAATAATGATATGCATGCATCGTTTTTTGAGAAACTGATTTTCTACACCAAACAGGGATTATAAGCTATCATTATAGGAAGCTAATTATGAACAGCATGATGGGTTATGTGGACATCACATAGACTATATATATATATCCATTTCTTGTTTCATCCCTCTACAGCCAAAACCAGGGCTTAACGAGGATGATTTTTTGGGGTAATCTAGCACTTATATTCTGTCATTGCATGTTTGGTTTTTGGTGGGGGTGGAGAGGGTAAGGGCAAGATTTAGACAATAATAATAATTGAAAATAGAAATGTTTGAAAAATTAGTTTTTGGTTCCAAAAGAGCCAAATCTGGCACCCTGGTATGGTCTAAACTACTAACAAATATCATCACCGAAAGAAAAAAAAACAAAACCCGGAAGTCATGCAGGGAGATCTTGTGTGAAAAGAAACACAAAAGGTTGTCAGAACAGTGGGTAAACAGTTTTTTCTCTTAGATTATTTGCTACCTTTTTAAAAGTTTTCCTCTTTACATTGCCTCTGGATGCATTGCACTGTGGCCATGGGAGCACTGAATCTGTAAGACAGTGTATAGGTTCTCAGATTATAATTTATTAGCGAAGAAACTATCTCCCCTTGACAAAAATCATACTGTCAATGCTTGTAAATGGCTCCTAGGTGTAAAAGGATGAAGGTGATGTTTGAACATTTTAGAGAATATGAAGATTAGTTAAATTGTATTCGACAAATAGATAATATGTTGCTAATCTCAGATTCATAGATTACTACATGGATGCTGCGCCCCTGGCCACAACACATATTGGTAATCAGCTATCAATAGTACTGTGATTAGTGTTACCCTGAAGCTTTTTACCTCCTTTTCATTCCACTAATCATCATAGGACCTACTTTATTACCTACTAGGACCTACTTTATTACCTACTTTATGTCAGAGACCTACTTAATGTCAGGCCAGCCATTCCTGTCCAGTGCAGCCTAATCTCTATAACTACTCTCAGACTGATAAATCTACCTGTCATATAAATAATCTATATTTTTCATGCCATCCACTTTCATAACAGCACGCACAAGAACTGCATTGCCAGGACAAGATGATACTGTTGAAGAACATGATTACAGTGGTATGTTCATTTTTGTCTTGAATTGTGAAGAAAGTCATGTTCAAAATTTATAATAATAATAATGAGGTTTAATGCTCTATCCTGGCAATTTCCTGCATACGTGACTTGCCATGTTTACTAGCCCTGGCAGGCCAGAGTATTCAAGGACATTTTCAAACTCCTAGAGAGCATACAGTGCTGCTGCCATTTACAGGCTCTGATCACTGGCATTCTGATATATTGCACTGCCTGTTGCCAGGTTAATGAGGTACCCAGTTTGCAGATGGATGAAGAAATGTGTGAATGAAGCGCTTTCCAAAAGCACTTACAAGATGACAATGGCAGAGATCAAACCCACAACTTACAGAACCTGATTTCAACAATGTACCCATTCAGCCAGGCTGCTTCAGTTA
>JAWQUT010000013.1:774789-786040 GCA_033807755.1 Ellobium chinense | reverse complement strand
GCAGCATGGCCATGTTTAAAACTGAAGACTGTCGAGATGGGTGTGAGGGTTCAACTCTTGGGTTAGATGGTTTACATTGTGGTGTCCCTGGAAAACCCTGCTTATTTTTGTGCACCTGACTCAGATATGAATGAGTACATTTGTACATAGCCTTTGAACTAGGGAAGATCAGGATCTGTGGCAACTAACGATGACTTTATTAAAAATTTGGTTCGTGATAATACTCACAGTATTATGTAATGTGCACTGTTGATATGTAGGTATTATCATGAATGAAATGTATAACATTCAGGGATGGAACCTATTCCAACATTGTCAGCAGTGCCACATTGGTTTGGTATGACCAGTATGTGACTTTGATAGTGTCTCCAATGGTGCTTTGCTCCACAAAAAAGTTTCTTACATTTTTTTGAAGACTTGGTTTCATCCCTGAACATTGTATGGCATGTAAAATATATACTGTATACCCTTTAGGGGAAAAAAAAGTGAATTGTATCTTTTATCTTATCTTTATCTGATTTTGTGATATTCTTTTTCGTAAGGCTTGCTGCAGTCGACTTGGAGAATTTACAGTCTTTCACCACTCTATAGATTCAGATCGAGTAAGACCTATCTGACCAAGTATGCAAGATCTTTAGATGCAGCTTTATCACAGGTAGAACAATTGACCTTGCATAGTCACAGCTTATCAGGAGCATGAAAAGAGTTGAGATTATGGAGTGATTATTAATTAGAAAATGTGTTTCACTGTTATCTGAAAAATGCCACTGAAAAGTTATGCAAGTCAAAGATCTTTGATGTAAAATGTTATAGAGTGTAATTTAAACTGCTGCCTGGAGGCAGTAGCCATAACGAATATGATGTGAGTTTGTCAATTGTAGACAGATACTGTATTTCTTAACTTGAATGACTAGAAGTTAATATTTGCTGTCATATTTATTCAAGTTCATTTTGTCACTGAATAGAAAAAACCTTAACCTTCATAAAAGTACCAAAGCTACAGGAGAACTTCACGATCTTGAAATTCCTACTGTCTTGTTGCAAGACTATGGCCCTGAGTTCTGTATTTCTGTATTCAGTTTACCCCATGACCTCTGATAGGATCGTGAGTTTTGAAACTGGGCCCCTTGAATCGGAAATCACAGGATTATACTGTAGTTGTGTCCATTTCAGGTGGCATTTTTTTTTTCCCTCATTTTCAGGAGAACCAAGGTGGTGGTGGCCCAGAAAAGAGTGCTTTCAGCGTTTATGAAGGACTTAACTTTCATCAGAGTATGTATAGATGGTTTTATTTCTGCACGGAAGATTTGGGGACAGTGAGTTCTAATCTTGGAGAAGTAGAATGAAAAGAGGAAGGAGTGACCTGAAGTACTTTATTGATGTTTATTAATTTGACATCAGCCACAATATAAACTAACAACCCTTGTAAGTAGAAGGGCCAGTGGTTAAAGTGGTGTAATGAGAAAGGATATTATGTAAATATTGGGGCCTACTAAGCTTTTACACATTACAGCTAAACCGCTTAGACCTTGGGTGAAGTTCCACTGGTTAAAAGATAAATGATAGAGAACATTTTAAGAAGACTTCACGGTAAGTGATGAAGATAATGCTTTTATTATATGAATTGGTATTGCTTCGTTGTGGAAACAATTGTTATTATATATTGAGCAGAGAGAGGATCTATATCATTACATGCTTCAGCCAGTCATTTTACTTGCTCATATTTTTGATGAATGAAATCACTCAGTCCTTCATGCATGTTAAAAAAAAGTAACTGGGCTTTAAGAGATGTTTGTTTTCTTTATTAACTTTTTCGTACAGCACAGTGTTCCATCGCATTCTTACTCTATGTGTTAATTGTATTTTGCAGAAGATGCTGAAGCTATTCAGATTCAAGTTACAGAGACAAATTTCTCAGGTGAGGGATCTCTTGCAACATATCTTGACATCATGACATTTACTTCATCTTTATAACAGGTGCATTTATGCCGGAAGCTCTACAGGTGAGCAGAGCCATGCAGTTTCAAATTTTTGTTTGTTGCAGAAATTGAGAGTAAAATCATTTTCTAGACACAGAGCAATGCATTTATGGACAGTCTTTTAGTTACATGACAGATATATTAATAGGAATTTCAAAGAAAATACTTTCTTCCTTTAATTTTCAGACAGGACACGAAAAAGTATTGTGCTGCGAGCTTTATTAATTTGCGTAGATCTTGACACAAGCCCGGTTCCTGAAAACCTCAGTTCCCAGTTCACCTATTACCCTGTGGTGATGATTGCGGGCAACAAGACCAGGACAAATGTATTACTCAATTGGCTAGAGGTGAGTTGTATAATAACAAGAAAAAAACACATGGATGAAATTTTTCAGTAAATTTACTGAATTAGGAAATCCGGATTGCATGTTACAGAACATTTTCGTGTATCATTAAGATAACTACTGTATTGCTGCATGAAAAAGATGTTGATTCTTTCAACTTGTTACTAGTGAACTTCAAAATACAATGCACTAAAAGGCCCCATTTCTTCAAAAATGTAAAAAAATACAAATTTTGCTAAGGGGCTTTGCCTCCAGGATACCATTCCTGGACCCTTGGCCTGGTTTTCAGTAAATTCAACATTTGGAAGTTTCACTCAAGAGAAATGCTTCTTTTTAGAGAACCATTGTTTTACTAAGAAGCACTTATCTGGCAATACAATCTCCATAATTGCCACTTCTCCTCTTTGTAGAGAAATTCCTCCTTTCAACTCCGACCCTCCATCCCTATTATTAAGCTTCCTTGCCTTGATTTTCTGCTTAATCCTTTGCATTATTAACATGGTAAGGTTGCTGTAACGTATATACTTAGTACAGTTGTTTCAGACTAAGATCCTACTGCTTAACATTCCATTTTAGTTCAGATCCTGCTTTATCTTTGCAACCAGATTTTTGCTCTATAATATAACTCTTATGAACATCCTGGCTGCAACAACTATTTCACCTACCATGCTGATCTCCCTAGCTGCAGTGAATTTTCCTCCTCTTTTCTGACAGGATCATTACTGACAGAATATGGGCGGGTCTTAATGCAATTGTACCTGTTAGATCTTGCCTACATGAATGTGCCATACTGTAACAAAGTGTAGATGAGTCACTTACACTGCCAACACATGGCCCTTCACACAGGAGGCATGCTCTTTGATCAAGCATGGCATATGGTATACAATGCATTTTTAATTTCCCCTCTCTATCCTGGAGTGCCTTCCCATGGTAATGATAAGGCGGTGCAGCTTTAGATATTTAGTGATGTAACATGGAACAGTGAGTCAGTATAGGATAGGAACACTGACACAAAGTAATAAATAGTCATTCCTCAGACAAGCTTTTTTAATTAAATATTTTTCAGTGTCACTTTGACTGTCGGTCAGGCCCTGTAACATTTTCTGACAATGATATGCGTTGGATGCTTGCTGCTTGGAGTACACCAGCTGTTGGTAAGTACCCTGGTTGCTATTTAAGAGCCGACTGACTAGAAACCTTTTTAGCCTTAGAACCCTCTGAAGTCATCAAAATGAATTTTTCTTAATGATTTGTAGTCAAAGAAGTCACAATCCAGTCTTTGGTAGATAGGCAAGCACAGTTAAACTATCTCTCATTAGCACCATGCAAAGAGTCAGGCTGTTGGGGAGAAATTGCAGACATTCATACAAGCAAAATTCTGCCTTCTAAGTCTCTACAAGTGCTACATGTGTTATGAATAAGTCTTAACTTGTCTTTGTTTCAACTCTCAAGGCATTGGGAACTTCCAACTTTATTTATCAGTTGCTTCATGGAATCAAAGTATTGCATTCTAAATCTCAACAAAGACATGCAGATAGAAATCTTGGGCTAGATATGGAAACACTTGAACGTCCTTATCATGGAGTTTGTGGGATCCACTAAATCTTTTCGTGGCACAACAACCAAGATAGTGCGTCGCAAAGGATCAAACTGCGTTCAGTCAAAACTAAATAAAACTCCTTGTGTGGCCTTTTGAGTAAGTATGGGATAGCAGGTCACTTGTATGGGGGCTGATTCATCACATGTGAGACAAACTATGGTTTAACTGGGGAAAAACAGAGTGGTAAGGGACTAAAAAATCCTTTATAATAGACATCTTTTTATTAATGACAGTCTCACTTCATAATAAACATAATGAAATAGATAAGGGAATGTCAGGACTGCAAAACATTTCATGACATTGCTAGGTGTGTCTTTCACAGTTTTGTTAGAAATTTGTTCAAATAGATTTGTCTCAACTTCTTTTCACTCCAGCTGTTGAGAAACAACCAGTGCTGATGCAGTACTCTCTCGGCCATCACTGTGAAGGAATCTGTACAATTGACTGCAAGTTTGAGTCTTCCACATGCACTGAACTGTGGAGAAGGTCTGTGCAACATTATTTATTTTTGATGCCTTGTTTGTGGTCTAGTTACACAGAATGCTCAGATGCTAGATTGGTTTTATCCATTCGATCATATTATAGTGCAGATAAGCAGCTAAGTTATTATAGGGACGATCCCATCATTAACAAATCTGAAATTTTGCCACGGACTGTTCTATTGACTTAAGGTTTAGGGTGTTAGGTTTTCGTGTGTGTCAGTTCTTTCCAGTGTGAGAATGGAGGTAGAGGCTATTACAGCGGCAATGAAATGGTTGGAGAGGAATAAAGCACAAAGCACACATGTCGTGGTTGTGACCGACTCTCCGAGCATTCTGCGCAGAGTAGAAACTCGCCGCCTAAGAAATGAATGGGTTCAGAGCCTGAAAGCAACAGAGGTCAGATCGGTGACCTGGATTTATTCACCTGGACACTCCGGGGTCAGGGGGAACGAACTAGCAGACAGACTGGCTGGGAATGCTAGGATCTCTGGCCAGATCAAATACGAGAAAGAGGACATTTTGGAAGATCTGATGAGGAAGTTGACGAAGGATGATGAGAGGGAATGGGAAGATTACCATCACCTGCAACGGATGATGGCGATGGGAATAAAGAAAGGGGAAGGCAGACAATGTAAACTGTCTGGAAGGGAGCGAAAGGCCCGCAATCAAATAACTGTGGGAACTATCAGTAGATGGACTCTTCGCTGGATCCTGGATCGGGGAACGGAGCACCTATGGGGTTGCCCGGAGTGCAGTGATGTTGCAACCCTGAACAGTGAACAATGAACAGTTCTTTCATTTTACACATTTGTTTCTTTTACTGTGTAAATCCAATCGAACTAAATGTTCGTGCACACTGTGTGGCCAACCAGTGGGAGAGCACACGTTTTCCTTTGGCATTCAGACCGGTGCAGCAAGCAACATGTGAGACTGACTGGCTCAACCAAGTCTGACATATACAGGCTGGTAAATCTAAAATCATTTAATGTTTGACCTGTCTCATTGACCATCTCATAGTAATGGGCTAATTTCCTGTTTCAGTGGAGTATTCTTTATCATTCTTTCAATGACCAGATTTTAGTTTTGTATATCATTATGGCAATCAAACCATCACTGACAGTTAATCTAGAACAGCATGTTTTTAAAGTTGATTTACATTTCTGTTTCATTTTGCTCTCCCAGACTTCATGGCACTTCATCACCTCATGAAGTTATGACTGAAGTGGAAGTGAACAAATTTATTGATGCCTTGGAAGCTCATCTGGAGTATTGTATGAGCATTACTTTTGGTGTAAGTTACTTTGTATAGTCCTTTGCAGGTTGACATAAAAACTAAACAAACTACAGATTAAGGTCTCACACTGTCACAGTCTGCTGGAACTCAGAACATTTCAGAATTGTCTTTTTTCATCCAGTGATTAAAGATAAATATTCCTTAAAAAGTGGAGTATTTGAAAATAATTTCTGTTTTAGAGCCTTAATATCTCACTTTACAATAATAAAATGGCACTTATAATGTGTTTTCAGAGTCAAATTATGTTTTTAAAATATAAAAAAAATGAGATTTAGCTCAAAGAATACAGTGCAAATTCTCAATAAATCATGATTCTAGTTTATGTCATATACTCGTATCATATGTCTATATGCTGTAATCCAGAGACTTCCTGAGGTATGCTTGGGCCTAAGAGCACATTTAGGATTAGGGTTGGGTAAGGAAAAAGAGAGGGTTCCTTGATATTGTCAAAGGATTCTGCCATGGATGCTTTTTATCCCTCTTCCAACACCAGGCTTCGACTCATGAACACCTTGGGAGAGACTTAGGATTATACTAGTTGGACATATGACACTTGTCAATTGGGCTGATGAAATGGGTGGTTCACAATCTATTATCTCTTGAATAATTTTCACAGTCTTAAATTTTACAGCTTCATTCCTGTGGTTATGGGTTTTTTCTGTGTTCTTTCTTGTCATGCCAGTAGCTTTTTTAATCATACAAAGTTATTACAAAGACTGTTTGTTAAAACTTAAATATACATGAGTGCATACAAAGGATTGCAGAAGTATTTTGTTGCACACAGCTTTAGACAAATTCATTTTGTCTCAGATCTTAGGGTGTGGGCCATCTTTTAGATTCACATTACAGAAAAGGCATATGTCAAATACATCTGGTTATTTTGCCTTCACTCTGTTTTGTTGAATCTTTCCCATTTACACACAGTATATGGGAAACATCATATTTTACTTCTGGTTTCCACAGAGATTGAATTTGTCTGAGGTAGGAACTCCTGTGGCTTATGTTTCAAGTGAAGGCAAAATCAAGGTAGGTAGAAATGAAATTCTACTCTTATGCATTTCTAAAATTTTCAGAAGTGAGGAGCTTCATCCAACTTTTGTTTGCCTTTCATGTAAGAAAAAAACACTTTTAAGTGATCTCTGGAGTAAGCATGTCATTTGTTCACTGGTCTGATTCTATGTTTTAATATGATCATAAGACCAGGAAATGCCATATGCACATGCTACCTCTGCCACCATGGTCCATTAAGAGATCTGAGCTTAAAGATAAATGCTCTTGTAGAGGATCTTACAACTTAAGTCACAATATTTTGTTAGGGATTTAGGCTGTACATGTTAAACACAAAATTGCATGCTATACTATGTGAGTTTTTTCTTCAGACTTCATATTTGTGGAATACAGCATCAAACATTAAAACAGATGATCTGATCATTTAAGCAGAAAATTAACATTAAACTCAGTTCTTTGTCTCTTTTCCACAGCTGTTGTCATCCCCAAGCGTGTACGTAGCCCTACATCTCATATGTGAAATTGTGAAGGACAAGCTTATGGAAATTTCATTTCCTCTTTCGTATTGAAAAATATTTTGTTTTGTAAATTAATGGATTAAGTTAAATACTCACTGGACTTCAGAGTCAGTTGATTCACTTCAGAGACGATGTACACTAAATTAAGGGTACTATCTCAAACCAACTTTGATCCAGCACTTCAGATATCTACTCTACTTAAGGTACTATCTCATACTCAGTTGGAAACCCGATCCAGTGTCCTTAGGATATTATTGTATACTTAGTCGGGAACCCACACTTTAGAGACCATCTGCACCAAGGATATTATCTTAGACTAAGCCAAGAATCCATACTTCGGAAACCAACTTCATAACTTCATCTAGGATATTACGATAGACTACACCCACAACCCATACTTCAGAGACCTTTGGCATTTAGGATGCTATCTCATACAAAGTCCAGAACCCACACTTCAGACACCAGCTACGCTAAGGATACCATTTCATACTGAGCCTTGAATCCAGCAGATGTCCTGAGCCTGAAAGAATGGCACACGCCAGTTTCTAATTTCATATAAGAAAACAGCTTATCTTATCATACGAATACCCCACAGTTTTGAGCCAACATCAATCAAATCACTTTGAAATAGGCATACTCTATCTGACCATCTATGTCAAGGGAAGTAATGAGTGGTGACTTTTAGGGTAATTTATCATGAAGAAATTGGATGGCAAAAATTTCTTTTTATTAGATCCTCTCTGTATGGCTCTAAAAACTCATGAAAAGTATCGGGCATCTCATGAGGGTATCTTACAAACTCATCAGAAACTTCCAGTAACAATTAAAATAAATGATGATATGCCATGTCTTTTTGGGACAAGATTAACAGAAAATTTGTCTTGAATTGTTAATTTTGAATACTTTTCTCTTAACTAGACTACAACAATAGTGACAGCATTTTATGATTTATTAACACTGCTGAAACTGGTAAATCATGAGGGACTGTCCTCTACATGGATCTCATGCGAACAAAAACAACTGCACTTAAATTCAAAATTTAACAATTCTTCCTCTGGCTGTCTCCATCAGAGTTTACTATGATGGAGTTTGTGGGTGTCTCTCTGATGGAGACATCTGTATGAGCTTGTCTGGCTCCAGGCCTGGCATGATAACATCTTAATATAGTAGAAAACTATGGGGTAAGCTCTATGTCAACAATGTGAACAGAGAGTGATCACTAATGCATTCACCTAAATGTTTGATAAATACAGTACAGTAAAGAATCTTACTTGCTAAAGCAACCCAGTCTATCTCTCTCCCTCCGCCAAAAGTCCGTTTCATATATTTTAATGTGTGGCTGCTTCCATATCTGCCATTGTTTGATGCAGTCAGTAAGCTTTGATCTCTTACTCAAAGTCAACATCTCTTTTCGGTCTTGTTGTAGTTGATCTCTCTTCACTTCAAGACACTTCAAGGGTGATGATGCTTCATGCTGAGCTTCTCAGATATCATTGCTTGTATGAAATAGGGGCATAAGTGCTCGTCACTTCAATGCTATACACAATGTGATACTCACATACAGATACAGATGGTCACTTCATCCTTAGTAATTTTTGTAACAAGCAACCATCTGCACCTGAGGTAAGGATCAAATCTGTCATAATATCATAAAGGTGGAAAGCACTTATACCCCTGTGCCTTACTTGTGACAATGTAACGATGCCTCATTGTACATGATTGTATAGTCTTTTTTTAATTTCATCCTGTATCAAATTAATAAAATGTGTATGGTATCAAGTTTATGGTTTGTTTTTATTTTGTTGGTTTCGTGGTAGATATTCTGTGAATGAGTGTGTGTGTATTTGCAGAACTATCTACAGCAAAGTGTCAACTGACACACCTTTTTTTATGGGAATTTCCAGAATCCTGGCAAATTTGGGCTCCAGAAATATTCCAGTTTTCTGTACTAAATATATAATTTCCTGCAGCTCATATACATGTAGTTTCAGTTCCTGTTTATTCTTATCTAGGCCAACCAGTCATGCACATCACTATTTCATTACAGTATTCAGTTTGTGTACAGTATATGATACTTTACAATAATTCTTACATCCAGTGTATTCAACACCTACAATGCTATGTACATCTCTTTCATATGGGCAATAAAGATGTACAAACTAACTGTTAGACAGAAAGACAGGTAAACAGGTAAATTCAATAGTAAAAACGAATGCATCACTCACAGTGCTTCAATCCAACAATTATTATTACTCCAANAGTGTCAACTGACACACCTTTTTTTATGGGAATTTCCAGAATCCTGGCAAATTTGGGCTCCAGAAATATTCCAGTTTTCTGTACTAAATATATAATTTCCTGCAGCTCATATACATGTAGTTTCAGTTCCTGTTTATTCTTATCTAGGCCAACCAGTCATGCACATCACTATTTCATTACAGTATTCAATTTGTGTATATGATGCTTTACAATAATTCTTACATCCAGTGTATTCAACACCTAACTAAAATGCTATGTACATCTCTTTTACATCAGCAGTTAAGATATACAAACAAATTGCTAGACAGAAAGACGGATAA
Organism: Ellobium chinense; assembly: GCA_033807755.1. NCBI lineage: Eukaryota > Metazoa > Mollusca > Gastropoda > Ellobiida > Ellobiidae > Ellobium > Ellobium chinense. The sequence goes on along the minus strand of JAWQUT010000013.1, from coordinate 776,236 downwards.
ACAGGGAATTTCAATAGGAAAAACTAATGTATCACTCACATTGCTTCAATCCAACAATTATTACTCCAATCACTTTCTTTTTAATCTCTACTAAGTTCTTTAACTACTCTGCTGGATACCCTCTGTTACACTGTTACCATAGACCAAACACACCTCTCTCTTTCTCTCTCTCTTTCTCACTTTCACTCTCTTTTTCTGTCTCCTTCACAGTGAGAAAATGAGATAGAAAGGGTGACCTTTGAACTTTCACTGGAGTTATTACAAAAATAATATCGCTGGGCTGGGAAGCTGCCATCCTTATACATTACTAGAACAATACAGTCAGTTCTGCCTAACTGCAAACCCTGGCAGGGGTACTGGAAATTGCTGTCAGCACAGTATTGAACTTGTACAAGAAATACAATGGAACTCTTATAACCAACCTTTGGACCAAGCTTTTGAGGTTGTCTTAGAGGGTTTGAGTGATCCAGAGTGCTTTTAAAAAGCACAAAGCAATTAGGACTCTTTAGTGACAGTGTGCTAAGCAGGGAATAGTGATTGTTAATATTAGATGGGAAGAGAGAATGTGAGATAGAGAGAAAGTGGGAGAGTGAGACAGTGAGAAAGAGAAATGTCAATGACTAAATATAAGTGACAGTTGTGCAGATACATGTTTTATTTCCCCTTTTCATTTATTCTTTTGTATTGATGTGACATTAGATTGTATGTGGTTGGCTTTCGCCTAAATAAACCAACTTGAATGTTGTGTTAAGCAATGGTTGTGTGAACAGAGATAATAACAAAGTACATTTCTTTAATGCCCACTCCCTAAAGTGTGAACTTTAGACGTTTTACAGAATCATTACCAAAAAAACACAAAACAGTGTGACAGCTCCCTTTTCTTCTTGATTTCTCTTATATAGCCTAGATCTGCTACACACGTGTGTTTCGACAAAGTGACATTTTGCTATTAAGCGGAGTTTGCTTTACCTTTGTGGTGCACACACGCGCGCACTTTGCACGACAGGATTTGCTCCCTGGTAATGGGAAATTAAACTTTGATTCAAAGTCTGTAACAAGATCCTCAAGGCTTTTTTTCATGTTTCTTTGAAATTAACTTAAAAGTTGCCGGAGGGTCCAGACAAAACCATTTCTGATGATCGCAGATCACGCACATTTACAAGCCGGAGTCAGCCAATCGGTACAGTGCTCAGTGGATTGAACTCATAATGAATTGTCTGTCTGCTAGCCTGTCTACGTGTCTGCCTTCCTGCATGCCTGTACGTCTACCAACTGTCCCCTTTTCCACCATTCTCTTGATTTCCGTGTTTTCGTGGAGAAATGCATTACACTACAGTGGAAGCTAAGGGAGATGACAAAGACTTTTGGATCAGCCGTATCTCGAACTAAAAGGAGTACCAGTTTCAACAACCGCAGCATGGCATAATACCCCTCTCTCTCCACCCCC
>JAWQUT010000013.1:751176-764245 GCA_033807755.1 Ellobium chinense | reverse complement strand
CACGGCTTAAGCATTGTGAAAGATCATGAGAGATACGTTGGCACAGTGCGTATGCATTTCATTCGGAATAAAACCCGGCCTTTATGTTTAAAACTTCTTTTCAGTCTCAGAATGGTCGATGCGAACACAGTTTTGTAGTACTAACACAAGCAAACTTTCAGGCTGATTAAAGTGGCCTAGATTCCTGCTTTTTAATTCTGCAAATGGAAATGGATGGTCCAATGGGTTTTTGCAGGCGCTGTGGAACTTATTTTCCGGAGCCCAGCTTGCTTGGAAAAATTTATACTAAAAGAGGCAATGCTTAATCTAGATTTAGATGGTCTAATACATGTATTTCGTATGTGGAAACTTTGAATTTGGTTAATAAAAATATAACATTGAATATGTTTAATAGAAATATTACATTCAGATAAAAATGATTTTACAAATAGCTCATCATGTAGGCTAAGGATGTGGATGCTAATAATAGATGTACTAGAACTAATGTGGTGGGTCAAATCCGTAAGACCAATACAACGCGAGTAAAAATCAACGACAAATGCAATAACACCATTCTACAATAACACTAGTGCTCTGTTTAATCGGAGCTTTTTGGAGTCCATGGTGGAAGTAGTTATTGAAAGAAGTTGCGATTATCCACACACTCTTTCAGATCAAATATCATTATGTTACCTGAAAAACAATTCTGACCAATTAAACATGTATTGCTATTAAGTGTTCTGCGATTAAGTGGATTCGATAACATTGATGTAACTAATTCTTCTCTAGGTTTAGACGTCGATGGCTTTGGGCAAACTAACTAAACTAAATGTAAACATTCGACTTCTTATACTGTATTCTCAAGTCAAACTTATATACATGTGAGCCTAATTTTACAGTTTGGGAATCACCTGACATGGACTGGAGGCTGCTTTCAAGAAGTTTCATGTAGTTAAGTTTGAACTGTTGATCACAAACTCACCAGTGCGCTTAGAACACTGAAATCAATAGAGTAGATCTGAACTGAGGCTGGCATTTAGGTCGCATGTCACAAGGGNCACGGCTTAAGCATTGTGAAAGATCATGAGAGATACGTTGGCACAGTGCGTATGCATTTCATTCGGAATAAAACCCGGCCTTTATGTTTAAAACTTCTTTTCAGTCTCAGAATGGTCGATGCGAACACAGTTTTGTAGTACTAACACAAGCAAACTTTCAGGCTGATTAAAGTGGCCTAGATTCCTGCTTTTTAATTCTGCAAATGGAAATGGATGGTCCAATGGGTTTTTGCAGGCGCTGTGGAACTTATTTTCCGGAGCCCAGCTTGCTTGGAAAAATTTATACTAAAAGAGGCAATGCTTAATCTAGATTTAGATGGTCTAATACATGTATTTCGTATGTGGAAACTTTGAATTTGGTTAATAAAAATATAACATTGAATATGTTTAATAGAAATATTACATTCAGATAAAAATGATTTTACAAATAGCTCATCATGTAGGCTAAGGATGTGGATGCTAATAATAGATGTACTAGAACTAATGTGGTGGGTCAAATCCGTAAGACCAATACAACGCGAGTAAAAATCAACGACAAATGCAATAACACCATTCTACAATAACACTAGTGCTCTGTTTAATCGGAGCTTTTTGGAGTCCATGGTGGAAGTAGTTATTGAAAGAAGTTGCGATTATCCACACACTCTTTCAGATCAAATATCATTATGTTACCTGAAAAACAATTCTGACCAATTAAACATGTATTGCTATTAAGTGTTCTGCGATTAAGTGGATTCGATAACATTGATGTAACTAATTCTTCTCTAGGTTTAGACGTCGATGGCTTTGGGCAAACTAACTAAACTAAATGTAAACATTCGACTTCTTATACTGTATTCTCAAGTCAAACTTATATACATGTGAGCCTAATTTTACAGTTTGGGAATCACCTGACATGGACTGGAGGCTGCTTTCAAGAAGTTTCATGTAGTTAAGTTTGAACTGTTGATCACAAACTCACCAGTGCGCTTAGAACACTGAAATCAATAGAGTAGATCTGAACTGAGGCTGGCATTTAGGTCGCATGTCACAAGGGAAGCCACTAAGATCGATTAAATGTTTATTCCGGTCCTATGCGGTCCAGTAGACACACGCAAATTAAATTCCGACTTAAGCTAATTTAAGTGATCTATGTATTTAAATACCTGAACAAATCAATGATATCGTTAGGTAGTAAATGTTAAACGTAAGTGAAGAGCAGAGCAGTTCAAGCTAAAGTTAGGCGGATTCTAGTAAAAGTCACTATATTCTCACTTTCAGAGAAGAGGAGAATTGTGAACCCAATCTGATTTTATCTGGAAAGTGTGTTGTAAGTCAGTACATTATTTTCTGTCTCTTCCGCATTAGTTATTTAAGGATTACTGTAAAAAATTACGTTGAAAAATCAAGTCGAGAAGATAGACTGGAAAAAAAAATTAACACTAGAAAATGTCCGGTCCGTACGGAGGAATCGAACCCACAGTCTCTCTCTCACTCTCTCAGGTTGCAGGTCTGAATGTGCTACCATTACACCACAGAACCGGCTACACAACAACTTCAGCTTTAAATACCTACTGCTCGAATCGTTCCCTAACTTTCACATGCGAGCCTAGTGCTCATCCGTGATTCTGACACATTTCCCAACTGCTCACATTAGGAATGTAGAACATAAATAGACCAAACGAAATTATATGTTGTGAAGCATCATGGCCGATATGTTATGATGTTAGCCTCAGGAGCATATTTCTTAAGCTCGTAGGTTCGATTCTCGCTATAATGATCACAATGTCTTGAGAGGAAGCTCTCCATTCACACTTCCCTTAAAATTTGAACTATGAAAACCAGTCCATCTAAGGCGAGGTGATGTCCAATGTCATTCGTGCAGGGCTGGCCTACCGATCGTAACGATCGGATGGCACAGCTTTAAGATTAGAATGTCTGTTCTGCGCCGAAGACTTCCGCTAGACATTATTCCAGTCTGCTGATTTCGGGCATCAGAAGATGTTCCGTGGTTGGATGTGTTTCCGACATACTCAGTCGCTTGGGCTGGTTTCAGATGAAGCATTAGACTATGTACTGTGAATTGTGATATGACATTTTATACTTTAGTTCTTACTCCATCCAGGCCCTGCAAGTTATAGTTATTACGAAATAAATACAATAAGTCTTTTATACCGTCGACTCCGCATATTTACAAGGCCTGGGAGATTGAATGACATTTTATACTATAGGTTTTACTCCATCCAGGCCCTGCAAGTTATAGTTATTACGAAATAAATACAATAAGTCTTTTATACCGTCGACTCCGCATTTTTACAAGGCCTGGGAGATTGAATGACATTTTACACTATAGATTTTACTCCATCCAGGCCCTGCAATTTGTAGTTATCGCGAAATAAATGCAATAAGTCTTTTATACTGTCGACTCCGCATATTTGCAAGGCCTGGGAGATTGAATGACATTTTATACTTTAGATTTTACTCCATCCAGGCTTTGCAATTTGTAGTTATCGCGAAATAAATGCAATAAGTCTTTTATACTGTCGACTCCGCATATTTGCAAGGGCCTGGGAGAATGAATTAGCTGCGATTAAGTGAAGTTGCTATTAACCAGTGTCACATTTAATAACGCTAATTTTGTTCCCGAAGTTCACAAGTGAAATATTTCATGCTGAATGAAAACGTTGCGGATCGTTAATTTCCTGTTCCCACGAGCGTTACATAAAGAAAAATTGATATGCAGTCCCGGTGCTGGCAGGGTTCCCGTGTCCATCTGAGGTTAAGAAAGACACCCGAAATTTTATGATTTTACATCACAAGACACTTAAAAAAACAAAAGCCAGGGTTTCAAGATGAAATCAGTTACCCCGTTCTCTTTATCGCCATTAAAAAAAATAAAAACGTGGATTGTTAATTCAAGAAATAATTGAAATAATAAAACCGTCGATTGTTAATTTAAGAAATAATTGAAATAATAAAAACGTGGATTGTTATTTTAAGAAATAATTGAAATAATAAAAAAGTCTAGCATNACACTCTTACAGATCATATATCATTATGTTACCTGAAAAACAATTCTGACCAATTAAACATATATTGCTATTAAGTGTTCTGCGATTAAGTGAATTCGATAATATTGATGTAACTAATTCTTTTCTAGGTTTAGACGTCGATGACTTTGCGCAAACTCACTAAATTAAATGTAAACATTCGACTTCTTATACTGTATTCTCCAGTCAAACTTATATACATGTAGGCCCAATTTTACAGTTTGGGAATCACCTGACATGGACTGGAGGCTGCTTTCAAGAAGTTTCATGTAGTTAAGTTTGAACTGTTAATCACAAACTCACCAGTGCGCTTAGAACACTGAAATCAATAGAGTAGATCTGAACTGAGGCTGGCATTTAGGTCGCATGTCACAAGGGAAGCCACTAAGATCGATTAAATGTTTATTCCGGTCCTGTGCGGTCCAGTACATGCACGCAAATTAAATTCCGACTTAAGCTAATTTAAGTGATCTATGTATTTAAATACCCGAGCAAATCAATGATATCGTTAGGTAGTAAATGCTAAACGTAAGTGAAGCGCAGAGAAGTTCAAGCTAAAGTTACATTCTACGTGATACCAGGTGGTAAGGCGTATTCTAGTAAAAGTAACTATATTCTCACTTTAAGAGAAGAAGTGAATTGTGAACCCAAACTGATTTTATCTGAAAAGTGTGTTGTAAGTCAGTGCATTATTTTCTGTCTCTTCCGCATTAGTTGCAGCTATTTATGGATTACTGTGAAAAATTGCGTTGAAAAATCAAGTCGAGAAGATAGGCTGGAAAAAAAGTTAACACTAGAAAATGCCCGGTCCGTACGGAGGAATCGAACCCACGGTCTCTCTCTCTCTCAGGTTGCAGGTCTGAATGTGCTACCATTACACCACAGATCCGGCTACACAACAACTTCAGCTTTAAATACCTACTGCTCGAATCGTTCCCTAACTTTCACGTGATTCTGACACATTTCCCAACTGCTCATATTAGGAATGTAGAACATAAATAGACCATACGAAATTATATGTTGTGAAGCATCATGGCCGATATGTTACGATGTTAGCCTCAGGAGCATATTTCTTAAGCTCGTAGGTTCGATTCTCGCTATAATGATCACAGTGTTTTGAGAGAATGCTCTGCATTTACACTTCCCTTAAAATTTGAACTATGAAAACCAGTCCATCTAAGGCGAGGTGATGTCCAATGTCATTCGTGCAGGGCTGGCCTACCGATCGTAACGATCGGATGGCACAGCTTTAAGATTAGAATGTCTGTTCTGCGCCGAAGACTTCCGCTAGACATTATTCCAGTCTGCTGATCTCGGGCATCAGAAGATGTTCCGTGGTTGGGTGTGTTTCCGACATACTCAGTCGCTTGGGCTGGTTTCAGATGAAGTATTCGACTATGTATTGTGATATGACATTTTATACTTTAGATCTTACTCCTTTCAGGGCCTGCAAGTTATAGTTATCACGAAATAAATACACTAAGTCTTACTGTCGACGCCGCATATTTGCAAGGCCTGGGAAATTGAATGACATTTTATACTTTAGATTTTACTCCATCCAGGCCCTGCAATTTCTAGTTATCGCGAAATAAATGCAATAAGTCTTTTATACTGTCGACTCCGCATATTTGCAATGGCCTGGGAGATTGAAATAGCTGCGATTAAGTGAAATTGCTATTAAACAGTGTCACATTTAATAACGCTAATTTTGTTCCCGAGGTTCACAAGTGAAATATTTCATGCTGCATGAAAACGTTGCGGATCGTTAATTTCCTGTTCCCACGAGCGTTACGTAAAGAAAAATTGATATACAGTCCCGGTGCTGGCAGGGTTCCCGTGTCCATCCGAGGTTAAGAAAGACACCCGAAATTTTATGATTTTACATCACAAGATACTTACAAAAAACAAAAGCCAGGGTTTCAAGATGAAATCAGTTACCCTTTTTTCTTTATCGCCATTAGAAAATAAAAACGTGGATTGTTAATTCAAGAAATAATTGAAATAATAAAACCGTGAATTGTTAATTTAAGAAATAATTGAAGTAATAAAAACGTGGATTGTTATTTTAAGAAATAATTGAAATAATAAAAAAGTCTAGCATTTGAAATATTGAAGCTACTACATCTGAATCGAGGAAGTGTCCACGGCCATTTTATAGGCACGGCTTAGCTTCCCACAGTTGCGATCGGATTGCGCTGCTCTAAAACTTTGAACCACAATAAAAATTCAACTTGTTTGCACACAATCCCTGGTTGTGCATCAAATAATGCCATGACCCATTTTCCCTCTGGACAATGGACAGGTCGAGAACGGGCAGAACCAAGATACGTTTATAGCCGATTCTACTTATTCGCAATACCATATGAGCGTGGAAAAGATTGAAATTAAGCAGAGGTATGGTAAAACAGAGTTGATTGCTGTCGACTTTTACAAAGAACATACAATAGAACCTCCTGAACTGGAATTTCAGGGGACCGGCTTTAATAAAAAAAAAATTAACTCTCGGTCTTGTGGCGCCAGGCGTGTCCCAATGTTACAGTTAATAACCGCTCCGCGAGGTGTCTGCCGGCCGATCAGCTGACATCGGGCCGCAAAATTCGACCGTCGCTTCACATAGTTGGTGCTATTCGACTGTGCCGCCACCGTCGTGACTTGAATGTGACATCTGGTTCTACCGTAACGTTACAAGAGGGAAGTTTGTGATACTGTATTCAAGCTTACGCGGTAAGTTTCATTTAGAAATAAAATAACGGAACTGGAGCTTTCCAACAAATCGGCAATTGATTGATTGATTGATTGATTGATTGATTGATTGATTGGCTGACTGACTGATTAATCAATTGATTGATGGATGATGATTGATTGATCGATCGATGATTGATTGATTGATTGATTGATTGATTGATTGATTGGATTGATTGATTGATTGATTGATTGATTGATTGATTGATTGATTGATTGATTGATCGGTGGCAGACAGCTCGCGGTGTCCTGTCTGTGTTTATTTACAAATATACTAAGATAAATAATATCACCAGTAAATTTAGTATATATTAACCAGTAAATTTAGTATATATTAGAGTCCAATGTTATACTAAATTGTAACTATTAAAGTGTGTTGTTTTTTTTTTCCCTCGAGAGGATCTAAATTTTACGAATTTCGCGAGCACAGCTTCACTCGCCAAATATATTTCTCGCGAATAGAAGTTCCGTTTAGCAAAAAAAATTCTAAGGGCTTATTACTAGTACAAAATGCTAGTCGGAGACAGTAACCTTTGGGAAACATCAATGCTTTTTTGTAGTTCCACCCCCTCGTCATTTGGATCGTATGTATCGATTATTGTATGTTTCTCTCTTAAAACGAATAAAGACTGCCAAATATGTTTTATCGGCCATTTCGGACATTTCGTGAAAATTAGAACCTAGCAGGGTAAGATTAAAAGAAAAACGATATGTATACACAGCCTGCGAAACCAAATTTTGTTTTTAAACATCAATATTGCAGTACATGTGTACAGAGTGTAGTATGCTTGGGTGTGTGAGCTGATTATTATATAATCTTTTACTTCTTTATGTAAAGCGCTCAGAGCCTGTATCTACAGGGATGAGCGCTATATAAATGCCATGTATTATTATTATTATTATTATTATTAATTCGAGTTCGAGATGTACTTCTCTACTGTATTAGTCGGATATTCAAAAATAGTGTTGCGAATAAAACAAACTTGATATTAAGCGGAGAGGTCTGAATTTCATTATTTAGACTACCACTTATCCCGAAAAAAAGAGGAAAGCGAATACAATTTCTTGGTAGTCTCTGAGTCGCACAGTCTGTAAACACTAACAGGGTCGGGATGGGCATTACTCGCAATTTTATTACCAGGCGAGTTCGAGTAGATGTACTCGATTGGGTTAGATTAAACCCGCAGTTATCGGATCGCTACGCTCCTCTCTCTCTCTCTCTCTCTCTCTCTCTCTCTCTCTCTCTCTCTCTCTCTCTCTCTCTCTCTCTCTCTCTCTCTCTCTCTCTCTCATAAACTAATTGAGTCGCCACGTAATGATAATGAGTCTAAAAACAAAGGCATCGAATCTGCCAAGAATCGAATGATGAATGATATTTAGAAACCTTGATTCAACCGGACATGGGAATCGAGGGAATTGCGCGAGGAGCGCCCAGCCCCAGTAAATAAAGGCCATTAATTAGATGTCTTGTACGGTAGCGACTGAATGGCAGAGAGAATGGGTGTGTTATGGGCCCTTGGTTGTACCGTCACTACGTCAGAGGAGGCCAAACGTTTATTGCTTGGGAAAGAGGGACGTTTCAGTAACAGGGATAGTGAGCTGATGACCCAAATTTGGGAAGAAAAAAAAGAACAAAGTGAGGGACACAAAGAAAGAAACAGACAGACAGACAGACAGACAGACAGACAGACAGACAGACAGACAGACAGACAGACAGACAGACAGACAGACAGACAGACAGATATATGGACGAAAGAAAAAAAACGGTAAAATTATTTTTCACCAGAAAGAGATCACTCTGACCTTAACTTCGTACACGGCAGAATCCTCAAGCCAAAAGCAGGCTAATTGAATTAAGTACGCAGACTTTCGATGTGCTGCTCTGCCCTTTATATTGATAATGCAGAGATCCCCCAAGTATTGTTTATTTTCAAGGGGAAGCAACTATCCTTTTCCAAAGGTTGTAATGTACATAAACTACTGTGCAATTTATCATCAAGAGTGCACTGGATTTCTACGCAAAACTGCACATCAAAGTGGTGAATGGTGCATTTTCTCCTTCGGAGGTGATCATTTTAGGACAATTTTCATTTGCTATAGTACCAGTTAATTGACACCACATTTCACTTGTCTCTTAGATACCTTCATGCAGGATTCTACCAAGGCATTTCCGGATTTTCTGTTTAGATATGAAGTTACTTACATCAAAGTGTGTTGCTAATTCCTCATAAATGTGTATCAGGCAGAAAATCCGAAAAATAAAAAACACCCAAAACTCGCTACTCAAATTTTCTGAAAAAAAAAAATTCCAATTATTCTGTTAAAATGAGGTGCAACGCGAAAGTTTTCACCTCCTCTGTAAAAATTGTGATTTTTGGCACGTGCAGTCTTTCCCCGTAGTACGGCAGAGTGGCCCTTTGAAGACAAAACATTATTCTAATGGCCGATGATTAGTCTGTTTGCATAGTTAATAAGCTTGCGGCTGTAACCTGTGGTGATGCCATTTTCGTCCCATCACGCGTTTAAAACTCGTGCGACATTAATGGCGGCCAGCCAATTACTGGGATTCTAGGGCCCCCCTGCCTGAGCCCTCGGCCTACTCTCGACTTGTGGTAGTGGTGATGACGTCACACACTCATAGCATGCCGAAAGTGGTTGAATTCGTTACAGGAAAGGGGAAAGGAAAATAATTTATCTAGAATAAGTCGCTGCTTTATCTTCAGTCGTCCATATTGTTGATAGCCCTTTCTTTTCCGTTTAAGTTAGGTTTCAGCACTTCTTTTTCTGCAGGGCTATGGCTATATCAGACAGGAGGCTTGGACTTCCGCTGAATCACCGCGAGATGGGTAAAAAATAACCTAGAAGAAACTCATTACTTACAAGGATTTGAACCTGGGACCTCTCGCACCAAGAGACAGTTCTCTACCTCTCTTCAAACTATTATTGTATATTATATCCACATTATGGCCGCTTTCTCATCCTAAAGGCATGGCCTGCAGTGCTGAAAGTAATTACATCTACAGTAAACTGTAGGTCTTTTTGGTTACCTGGGTGGCACACTGGCCTCCTTGCCCTTTGACAACATTGTAGGGGCTCACCACTCAACTAAGGAGCCAGCAAAGAGTGATGGTGATAGTCCTACTAGTGGCGATATGATTGCAGTTGGGGATTATTCTGTACTTTCCACTGGCACAGATCCCGCGACCTGATCCTTCCTCTATTCTCAGGATCTGGAAGCATTCTAGTGCTCCTGGCATCCTCACTTCCATCTGTGCGGCCACGAACTGTAGGTCTGTCACCTTTGCACTGTCGAAGGTGGAGATCTTTCGTGTCACTACTTAACCCACGAGGCAGTCACTTCGTGCACACCAGAGTGACCAGGAGCATGGATCCAAGTAAGCTTTCTCAGCCTAGACACTTGCAGAGCTGCTATCCACATTCACCTTACCTCTTTGCCTTGATCTTTCTGACCATGCTCTGTGAGTCATGCATGTTCTGATCCCCTGTCTCACCAGACTCTCTGGTCTGTAGTCTTTGTCGGGGCCTCAAACCTCTGCCCTCATGATAGACAAGGAAGTAGAACCTTATGACCTCGAACTTCATATTCCTGAAACACCAACATATTCGTATTCATATTCTGTTCCCTTGTTTTTCATTTGCTGCATAAAGTTTCATTATCTTACAAACTCGGAATTATGAATGACTTCCTTAAACCTGAATCTGTTCGGTCAAAAACTTCGAGCTGGGCAGTGAAAGTCAGTGTTCTGGCAACGCTTTCCTGCAATGACGGTATGCACGGCAGACTTCCCGATATCCATGGTGGACTCCTCAATATCCCTGGCAGACTCTCCGATATCCATGACAGATTCATGCGGTTATATTACAAGTGTGGTCACTGAATTAGGCTAGACTAGTTATAATAATCTACAAGAAACCTCAGAGGCATCGTCCTCAGGTCGATAGAAGGTAAATCAATCTAATTGGCAAGCGAGCAACCATAAACAATAATTATACATGTAAATAGGCCTATATTCCAATATCTGACTTCCAGGCCCTGGGACAAGATGAGAGGAACAAACATTGGACATAATTATGTTATCTTTGTAAGAATGAGTAAATTGGGTGCCTACCCCACTCATTTACTCACCTACCCAGGCATATATAGTCATGTAGATCTAGATCTAAATTCCTCACGCACTCACTCGGCTCGTTTGCTTTCCTCCCGTTATAGTGATGGGCTATGGGCGATGACATGACGCTCTGGTCTAGCGGTAAAAGCGTCGTAGTGAGAAGGCATTGATTGTACCGTAACCATGGTAACGGTAGCCGCGGTACGACGCGTTTGTCTGCCATTACCATTCAGTGCGGTTAGCTGTTGTTGTCCGCTGTTTCTTTACCCCGCTTGCCGTCGCTGTCATGCCAGATTATTTAAGATTCCAGAATTTGGTTCAGGTTTTTATTGTCGTGCTTTTGACCATACATCAGCGACAATGCCAGCAGTTGGAACAACAACACTATTGATTTTCCTGGCCCTTCGGGGTCTCGTGTTATCTACACACAAACGTTATCATCATCTGGTGGGAATCGGAAAGTTGCAGTAGGCTAGGTAAACAATACTAATGGTGGATACTACATTCGTGCATTGTTTTTCCTTGAGGAATTAACGGAAAGTTTCACAAAAGGTAAGAGTACATAATGTAATGGCGCTACCTTCGTTTTACAGGTATCCTGTGTTCATTCAGTGAAATCTTTGGTGTACACGAGTTGATGACAAGGGCAGGGTTAATAAAGAGAAAACACTCTTGTGATTATGGCAGAATCCTTGGACAATATCTGGATACCTCTCGCTTCCCTAACCTCACCAGTAACCCAAAACATATCCTTAACTCAAACCCACGTAATTGTAAACTTTGGGGATGTCACAGGATTTTACCAAGTGGACACTCGAAATAACACTGCTTGTAAACTGACAAACCGAAGTAAAAATCTGTAGTGACACCCCTTTCGTCACGTACATGATTCAAGTCACGCGACAGGAAAATGTTGCCAACATGAAAACGGGTGTAGAGAATGCTGTTGTTGAGGTGAATAGACACTGACATTGCAGTCAACAAACTGTAAAAAACATTAATGCGAGCCGACACGGTAGTGATGTTTATAAAGATGGAATGGAGGTTTCTGTTATAGGGCCTCCTCATAGGGCTTCCTCGAAGGTTTATTTGGCACGATCCTTTACGAATGGGTTAGAGTGTGTTGTATCTAAACTGTTTGCTTCTTTGTTTGGTATGTGGATTAGCACGAAAATGAGTCACAGTCTGTGTTGTCATTTGCTAGCTTGCTCGTTGTTTTTGTTTGCCCGTAGCTGATGTTTTTGTTGTTGTACGTTTCATAGACCTCCCGTTTACATTCAATTAGTATCTCTGTCTGTTCAAAGTCTAGACTATTTTGTTTTGCCTGGCTTCACTATCTTGGTGGTCTTTTCTCACCATGTTTTCCGTTATTGCCAAGATTCATTAACGTTCTATTTACCTTCGTTTACAAGTCATCGATTTTTGCCTGCCTCGCCCGTCCTCAGTTCAGTTCCAGTGTTAGAGATTGCGTGTCTCTTACCTGATCATCTTTGTCCGAGTGCTTCTGAGCGGCTTAGCATACTGCACTGGTCAAATGGTTGTGGCATATAGAAACCTTGTTATGTTTGCAATGGCGATTTGATGTCACGGCCTATAAGTCGGGACAGCAGGGGTTGAATATTTCTTCTTTTTCTTACACAGCGGGTGCTCACAAACTCGAATTCAAGAGAGAAGGGAAGAGGGCAAGCCATTATATTTGGCTTCTGAGATAGTAGGGTTGTGAAATCTGATGTCGAAATGAAGGGAACAGAGTAGTAGTCTATTAAAATGTGTTTGCTGGAGTTTCAAGTGAACGAGAGTCGAGGTTGGAAGGTTATATCAGGCGGAGGAATTTAATTTTTACCCCTTAGAAATTGCAAATTATAGATAAATAAACTGTAAATGAGTTTGTTAAGTAACCCAGTAAAAGTCCACCAAAATCAAGCTTTCGGAAGTATAGTATTGTATTATTATTGTGTGTGTGGGTGTGTGTGTGTGTGTGTGTGCGTGTGTGTGTGTGTGTGTGTGTGTGTGTGTGTGTGTGTGTGTGTGTGTGTGTGCGCGCGCGCACGCCAGTTGAGTGTGTGATGTGTGCGTGCGTGAGTGAGTGAGAGAAAGAAAGGTTACGTGGAAGGAGAGAGAGAGAGAGAGA